>JAANDH010000706.1:50000-148388 GCA_011799765.1 Nymphaea thermarum | reverse complement strand
ACTAATTGAATAAAGAAAACCCACATAGAGTGGAAGCAAACTGGCGGTCTCATGGCCAAGTGGGAGATGTTGGATAGTGGCCATTGAGCCCTATCCGGATATCTCGTAACTGCCCTGCAGTTACGAGATTTACTCAAAGTTGAGGGGAGGGAGACGTTATCTAAATCTCCTCCTAAAATGTCTCCCAAAATAACCGCAGGTAGGGTTGGGGAAAACCTAAGGGGCTGGACTTTATATCCTAGCATATTCAAAGTTAGAAATGTACTAACTTGAGTCGTGAGAAGTCCCTTGGAAGTAAACCCCAAAACTGACTTCTTCTTCCTCCTCTTGCTCTTGCTCTTTTCTTTGCTGTTCTTCACAGGGGACCACTGCTGGAGATCTTGCTGCATCTCAAAAGGGAGACTTCCGCTGCAAAGCACAAAATATCCAACAGAGGTGACGATTTTCGTCTGTGAAGAAAAGGTAAGAGGAGGAAGCAGAAGGAGGAGATGGTGGCTTGGCTTGCACATTTTCTTTTTTTCTTCTGCTACGTAAAACTTGTCAACAGCTGGCATCGAAGAATGTGAATGTGAAGAGAGAATAAAAGAATGCAGGGAAGGAGGTGCTGAATTTGAAATGCTCTTAAAAGGGAAGGGAGAAGGCGCATATTCATGGTTAGTAACAAGTAACAAGCATTTACTAAAAGCGAACCCCAAAATCGTGTGTTGTTTTTCTTCACGGCCAAAACTCAAATTAATCTGCCGCTGATGATGCCCACCACCCCTGCTCCGTCCTCCATACTAATCGCCTCAAGAAAGGAAAATGTTTTTTCTACGTGTTCGAATCAAAACCAAAAGAAAAATCAAGTCAAATCTTTTTTTTCTTCCTCCGTGTTCCTCCATAAGCCAAAGAATTTATAAACACAAATACTTTGAATCCACATAAGATGGAACCCTAAGAGGCTGTTTGGAAATTGGAACACCACGTGACTGTTCTAGGAATCTTCCTCAAAGTTTAGTGTAGATTCATGCAACACTAGAACTAAGTGTCCATGAATTTGTCCTAAATTTTGGGTTAGGTTCACAAAACATCCACAAAGTGTTCTATTTGCCAAACGACCCCTAAGAGTAACACCTTATTCTATTAGTGCTGCATATATAGAGTGGAAACAACAACTTGTTATTTGCGAATGCGGTCTGAATGGGACTCACCCAAGCCCAAGTCCCTCTGCCACATGCAAGGACCCAAAACAACGGTCATAATTGACCAGTGAACCCAAAGGTGAAAACCAAGAACAGGCACTTGCTATAAAATTTAAAATTTTTAAAGGGCACCAGTACATAAATGAAGGAAGCTTTCTTTAAATGTCAAATATAATGAATAAGAATTTTTGGCAAGCTTGTGTGGGCAAGTGACCACCTTGTGCATGTATGGACAAAAAGGACGACCGAAGTTTTGCAAATTGCCAATCAGCTTTGCTTTTATAAAATGAACCATACAATAAAGTTTTAATGTATTTGTGGGACCTTAAATAATAATTGGTTCTGTTTGCTAGTTTAAAAAAAATGTTGCTGCTTGCAAGTGGAGAATCCCCAGTAAAAAGAGTTTATTGTGTTATGTTAGTTTTTTTAAATTTTTTCTTTCTTTTTCTGACTGATTTTTAATTGTTTAAATTTAAAATATATCTCTAAGTAAGTCTGGTTTACAAACTCCGATTTGATACACCGATTCATTGAATCATTTAGCTTAGGCATTCAGTTCAAAAAACAGACTTTGATAACAATGGTCAAAACAAGCGAACGGTTGTATTCGTTGAGTATTTGTAATAAAAATTAAATAAAGAAAAAGAATACAATTATATATGGAGAAAAATGATGAGGAAGATTGGAAAAGTTTGCCCTCACCAATGTGAAAGCAAGTGGGCAGTACTTTTCATGGAATGTTGACCATAATAATCAAGTAATTGAGAAAAAGTAAAATTATATATGGAGAAAAATGAAAATGAAGATTGGAGAATCCTCTTCTTCCTTATTTACATGGAATTGTTTCAGGTAACTGGTGCATCTCTTAGTCTTGGGGAATCTATCAAATTCCTATATATTATCGTTGATATTTGATTTTGATATTCAAGGGATTGAGTTGAGAGCGTTGTTGTAAAATCAGTGGGAATCGACCTGAATAGGTGGATTTGAATCAAATTGCTCACTTCCCGATTAGAATGAGGAGATGATTCTTTTTCATTAGAACTTAAACTTAGCAAGGGTCGATCAGTTTTTATTTGGAAACAGATATGCAACTTTTTCATTAGAACTTAAACTTAGCAAGGGTCGATCAGTTTTTATTTGGAAACAGATATGCAAGTTTAAAAATAGAAGAAATGTCATATATATATATATATATATATCCATTGCAGAAAGCTACCCCTCCTTGGTAGACCTTTTCATCTCAAACCGAAAAACTTTTTAAATAAAATATTTTTTGTTTAAGACATAAATAGTAAAATGATTACATAGTTCTGAAGGATGTAATATGTTATTTTTAGTACTTTACAAACAAAAAACATTTGAAGAGTCCACATGGTTTTACTTTAGTGCCTTCTCAAAGGCTCATGTGGGCAACAGCCTACATCACAACACAGTTGCATCCGCTACTGCTGTAATTATATTATAACACTAATATTTGATCAACTACCTTGTATTTTTGGTGAATTTTGAAATTAAAGTGAACTTAACCATTCCCATACGGTTTTCCAGTGGAACCATTCAAATAAGTATCAACCTGTAACCTCCACCTGATCAATTGTAGAGCAGTGCTGAAATCCTTCGGCCTTTCACAACACACCACCAATGCATTCCGAGTCTCTAGGTTATGGACAGTTTGTTTGGTCGTGTTTGCCCGATAATGCATTAGGTGGCCGTGATTGGATGAAACTTAAAATGATTGGATGCCTTCAACTTTTATATATATATATATATATATATATATACTCGCCGGTTAAATTGGTGTTGGCGGCCAACCGATGGCCAGCAGAAGGATAGATAGAAAGGAACCGGTACAGGGGACTCGAGCCCAGCTTAATCGTCTACATGAGTAGACACGTGTTTTTATGTGAGCACCAAGAGAGGGAAGTGAAGGCACAGGTAAATGTTTTTTTTTTCTTCTCTTTTTTTTTTTTATCTTTGTGATTTTTTTTTGTTTATTTGACTGAGCCAGGCTGTGTAGCACTTTGGTGGAAAGGTATTCCTTTTAGAATCCCCCCTCCCCCTTCCCCCGTCTTAAATTGTATGCATTTATATAAAAAAAAATTCCTAAGCTTCTTTATAAATAAATACATATAATTTAAGACGGAGGAAGAGAGAAGGGGAGATTCGATAAGAAGATCTTCCCATTAAAATGCTACCCTGCCTGGCTCAGTCAAATAAACAAACACTTGTACAAACAAAAAAGAGAGAGGAAAAGAAACCAAAAAAAGAAAAAAGAAAAATCTCCTTTATCCTCTTCTTGGTGCTCACATTAAAACGCGTGGCTAACTCCCGCTCGAGTGTTGGCCCCTTCTACCGGTTCCCTTCTGGCCTCCCAAGACCTCATCAGGGGTGCTTCGGGAGACCCTCTCCTTCGGCGCTTGGTCGGGGTGGCTTGTCGCCTCTCGGCGTTGTCGGTCCCTCGACGGGCTCCTAGGGTGGCCCGTATCACCTTCCGTCCTCCCCAGCTATCGGTTGGAAACCCAAACCTACTTAGCCCACTCCCCCTTTGCTAACGCATCACCAGGAACGCAAACACCCCTTCCTTCCAACGTGCCGTCTCGAAAGAAAACAAGACGAACTAGGGGATCGAGAGTAAGATATGACAAATGAAAACATCATTAAAAGATAATGATATTTTTATTTCTACTTTGACAGCAAGGAACATGAATTCAAAACATGACATACAGATACCTGAAAAAGCAGATATGGTAAAGTTTAAATTCAAATTTCCGTCCACATCGACATTCCTAGATGTTAATGCAAGCAAAAAACAACGGCGAAAAAACGAATAGGAAACAATAGATGAGAAGTGAATGAGAATGTAACTTTTTTCTTGAAATATATGCGATGCACGAGGACCTCTTCTTGTTAAATGTTGTTTCCTTCTTTCTTTCTATTGTCCTCTCGTCCTCTTAGTCAGGTAAAAAAGAGCTTAGATAGGTCCTATTCTGCAGCAGCATGAGTATTTGACGTACATTGATGGAAAATGATCTTTTTCAATCTTCTTGGTCGTTTTCCTCCTATATATAATTTCACTTTTCATTTTAAATAATTTCTGAGATGAAGACTATATGAAAGGTACTGCCCACTTGTTTTCACATGATTGGGTATGATAAGTGAGGTAGACTCTTCCGGTGAATTAACGAAAAATCAAAATTAATCAATCAAATTGATCCATTCGAAGTAATTAAATAAAAAAACAATTAAAAGTCTATTAAAAGTTAGAAAAATAAAAATAAATAAAAAGTAAATTATGTAGGGCACATGGGAGTAAACCCGACATTTATAGATATATTTCTACAGGACAATAGAACAATAGGGACGAGCTTTGTGTCGATAAGTTGCAGAAATGTACCTTCAAAATGAATCTCAAGGAGAAATAACGAGGAATGTACTTTTGGACAGTTTGATATAAGCGACAAGGTGTAATTGCTCTATGAATCTGTTTTAAATATTTGAAAAGATTCATTAAGCATTTGCTCAAGTGGTTCTTGAATTTAATTTAATATTTAAGCAAGATTCATAAAACACTCGCACAATGTTCCTCATGCTAAACGATTAGTGAAGCTCCGTTAATGGTCATCGGGCTTAGAGCCCATGCCCTAACCTAAGCGCAAGGGTTTCATCTTTGCTTATATCTCTGCAAAAATCTATTTGAATCTGCGGCTTACCCCATGTGCCCCACATCATTTATTTTTTCATTTTTTAAAAAATTTTATGTTTAGACACTTGATTTAAAGTATTGGTTTCTTAAGATTCGCTTGAAATTCAGAACGGCTCAAACTCGATCATATTTTTGTTAGTTTCACTAAAAGCTAAGACATCTGACAAATAAGATAATCAATAAAGTATGTGGTCAATGCAGCCGTAGGCAGGTTCAACGGAGATATTATTCAATATATTAATATTTTTTTGTAATTACAAGCCCGGAACTCAAGTCATGCATGTCAACAATTGCCAAACTTGAATGTAAAACTTTCTTTAAAAAGCACTCAATAATATGATTTCTAAAATGCGATCACCCATGGTCGGGCTTCGATTCAAGATTATTTTGAAAATCAAACACTAAGTTCAAAATATTGCTTGGATTTTTGAGTTAATGATGAAAATAATCTGAAACACCAAAAATTTTAGATAAGATTCTTCTTAATTTATAGTCACAAAACTTAGCAATTAAACATTCAAAACTAAGTTTGATGCTTTATAATTAATTAAATTTGGGGAATCTTGGAAGAGATTGTTAATTCCTCCCAAGCTGTTGTCCCAACTGGAATGAAAAATTTGCTATTTGGACCGCTTCAACTTGATGTCATAAGTCAGCTTAAGAAAATTGTATTTGTAGGCAATGAGTTTACTTTCTTAGACTGTCAGGTAAGGTTGCACAAGCAGTCGAGCCAACTCAAGCTTGACCTGAACTCGTCTGTGAGAACTCGACTCACTTATAAATGAGTCGAACTCATGTTCAAATGTATGTTTGAAATGTTGAGCGAGTTGAGTTGGAGTTGTAAGAACTTGACTCAGAATGCTCAACTATAATAAGAGAAATAGTTAAACAACTAGCAATTAAATGAGTTGAAAGAAACGAGACATACTTAACATAAACTAAGTAAATGAATTAAACTATTTAAATAGTTCAAGTAGAAGTACGGTCATATAAAACAACCTCCCTCTCCCTCTCTCTCTGCTCCCTCTCCTTTCCCGTCTCCCTCTCCCTCTCCCTCTCCCCGTCTCCTCTCTCTGCTCCCTCTCTGCAGCCCCACTCGCTCCCCTCCTGCTCCGCTCCCCCTCAGCCCCACTCGCTCCCCCTCTCCCTCTCCCTTCCCGTCTTCCTCTCCCTCTCCCTCTCCCTCTCTGGTTCCCTCTCCGCTCTCCCTCCTCCTCTCCCTCTCCGCTCGGCTCCCCCTTCCTGTCTCTGTCTCCCTCTTCGCTGCGGGCCGGGCCTGACTTTTGGTGGCTAGGCCCGGTACCCGGCCCGGCCCAGCCCGGCATATTATCGGGCCGGGCCCGGCCCACCCCTAGTTGGGATTTGCCGTCATATTACAATCATCTGATGTAATATATTGAATGGCAGGGACGGAGCCAAGGTAGGGTCCGCATGGGTCTTGGCCCACCTCAATGTTTTTTTTTAAATTACATGTCAATTTTAAAAAAAATCACTTGTTTTATGTAAAAATTTTGAAAAATGATATTTCAGTCTTAGTTAAAATTTAAAAACATTAATTCAGTCTCCCTCATAAAAAATTTCTGAGTCCACCCTTGTTGAACATGGAAGATTAAACAGATTACTCGATGTAATGCATCAAATTTCAAGTAATGTATTGTGAGATAGCCAAATGTTTTTTCATCTAAGTCTGCACCCAAAAATCCAGAAATCCTGTATATACAAATCCCTTCTGGACACGAGCCAAAAGCTACTTTTTTTACCCAACAATTACTTTTTTTTACTGCTCTTATTAAACTGTTTTTTTTTTTAGCCAAAATCTCTCATTAGTCATTACTAATTATTAAGGTAAAAAATATCCTCAAATTGACTTTAGATATGCTTTTGATTAGTTAGCAATCTCAAAGTAAAAGGGTCTGCCATAGTCATTGAAACACAACCAATTAGATTCCCCGCACTGTCCTCCTCATGAGGCATGATCATGATATATCACATCACACTTGAGGGCATATTGCTAGTGATTTTTCCTTGCATTCATTTTAGTCAGGCGCATTTCTGCAGCTTCAAGCTATGGGCAGCAGTTTGTTTTGTCGAGCAGTAATGCATTGGGTGGCCGTGATTGAATGAAACTTTAAATTACTGGATGCCTTCAACTTATATTTAATATATATACATGTGCTTATATTCAAAAGTTGTATTCATTTCCAAGTTCTATTAATTTATGTCATTCGACATCTTCCTTTCCGACCCGCTCGCCTGGTTTTCTTTCGAGTTGGATTCCCTTCCTTCCTCACCCCACCCCTAGCTAATCGGTTGGATTCCCGAACCTACTTAGCCCACTCCCCCTTTGCTAATGCATCACCAGCCACGCAAACACCCATTCCTTCCAACGTGCCTTCTCCAAAGAAAACCATATGAACTAGGGGACTGAGACTAAGATATGACAAATGAAAACATCATTAAAAGATGCCGATATTTTTATTTCTACTTTGACAGCAAGGAACATGAATTCAGAACATAATACATAGATACCTGAAAAAGCAGATATGGTAAAGTATTGATTAGAAATTCGTTCCACATCGACATTCCTAGAACATCAAGCAAAAAACAAAGGCGAAAGATGGGCAGGCATGTTAATTGCCTGCAAATCATATACCAATTTGTAAAAGCGAATTAGAAATAATAGATGAGAACTGAATGAGAATGTAACGTTTTTCTTCTTATATATGCGATGCATAGGGCCTATTCTTGTTAAATGTCGTTTGGTTCTTTCTCTTGTCCTCTCTTCCTCTTAGTTAAGTAAAAAAGAATAGGATTGCTCACTCTGCACCAGCGTGAGTTTTGAACTCTTGACCTCCCTTGAACTTGAACTGACTAGGTGAATGGTGCTCTTATTTGGTTCTTGATCCGAACATTAATTCCAATAGAGATACAGACATTGCACAAGTGGGTCCAGATCAGGTTTGCGCTCTACCAATGTGAAGGAAATGAAATTCACAAAAAATATATATCTGGCTCGGGTTCAAACAAGTTAGAAAGATCCATTTTTTGAGTTTTTCACTTGTGATATGGCATAATACTTCATTTTCAATTGATTGTGCAGTTTTTTTCTCAAAATTTTTAAGCTTTTAGGTTGTACTGTTTGGAAAACTTGGTTTAATTTCACAAATCATAGTTTTTAACAATAATTTGAGACCTGGTTGAAAGAAAAACCAAAGGATTTTTTTTTTTTTTTTTAGGGTTAGGGGGCATAAGTCGTTCACACCCATTTAAATATATATATTCTTTACTTAATTATTATGGTCAAGACTCCACGAAGATTGTACCACCCACTTGCTTTTACATCGACGAAAGGGAAGACTTTCCAGTCTTCCTTATAATTTTTCTTTGTATATAGTTAAATTTTTATTAAAAGTTAGAAAAATAAAAATAAATAAAAAGTAAAGTATGTAGGGCACATGGGAGTAAACCCAATCACGTGAAAACAAGTGGTTTTCCAGGAGTCTTTATCATAGAAATAATAATTAGACAAAAAATAAAATTATATATGGAGAAAAAACGATGAAGAAATTGAATCAAAATCCCGTCCTCATCAATGTAAAAGCCAGTCTCATTAAAATCGGTGAATTTGCCAATTCGAATCAAATCGGTTCTTTACCAGTTTGCTGAAGGCCAACTCAATGCAGTGGCGGAGCCAAAAATTTTTGGCTGTGAAGTATTTTGGCTGTGAAGTACTAGTAAAAATTGCTACGTAGCCGAAGCGAAATTCTATCTTTCTTATCTTTCTGTATTGGCAATGTACTCGTCCAAAAGAACCTGGAGGTATCTTAATGAATGTTCTCTCTGCATTTCATGCTATGACAGAAATGCTTCTTTCAGAGAAATCTATCAGATAGAAACACAGATATACACGAAAAAGCGAAACACATTGGCGGTAATATGTTCTTTCATATATCAATACTTGTAAGGCTTGCAATGCAATACGTAAGCTAGCATTCAGACCAGACTAAACCAGTGGCTCGTTTTTGTAATTATTTTCTGAAATATTTCATGTTCTCTTACTGCGGCAAAGGCAGCACGATTTTTCCCACAGCAGCTTTATCACCCGAAAACCCAGAAGACCACCGAAAAGAAAAAGATACTGCACCACTTAAAACCAAGAAAAAGGAAAAATAAAAGTTATCCACTCGGAACTAGAATCCCAGATCAATCTCGAATTCACGATCAGTTTAATGCAAAAATTTCGATCGCTCAAGAATTCATATTCCGCATCAAAGTTATCACAAAAGAACAAGAACGGAGAGAAGTGGAACTGAGAGACGATTAATTGTTTTAATTTAACCCAGAAGATGCATATTCCGTATCAACCTTAAGGATTTTTCTTCTTTTCCCGACTGATTTTTCAATTGTTTAATTTTTATTGCGATTCGGATTTGATTCACCGGTTCATAGAATCATTTAGCTTTCAGATTCAAAATTTGAAGACATTGCTAAAAACAAGTGAACTATTGTTTCATCAAGTATTTATAATAAAAATTAAATAAAGAAAAAGAATATAATTATATATAGAGAAAAATGGTAAGCAAGATTGTAAATTTTGCCCTCACCAATGTGAAGGCAAGTGGGCGGTACTTTTCATGGAATGTTGACCATAATCATTAAATAATTGAAAAAAAATAAAACGTATATAGGGAAAAAAATGATGAGGAAGATTGGAGAATCCTCTCCTTCCTTATCAACCTAAAGATTATTTTAAGTAATTCGTTCATCTCTCACTTAGGGAATCCATTTAATTCTTATATATTATTCTCGGGGGAGGGGGCCAGTAAGCAATAAGTCTCTGTTTCAAACTTTTGTAGCATCAACTTTTTGTATTGCAAAAGTAATGAGGTATCAACATGCAAGATTAAGTATAGTGGTGGCGTTACCCTATACAACAAAAGTAGGTCATCCTGAACTCTAAGACGATTGAGATCGAAGAAGTGAAGGTTTGGGTCTTCACTCGATTCAATGACATACTCTTTTAGGAAATTTTTAGTGAGAGATGTTGTAATGAGCTTTTTCAATGGGTTAAAAATTGTTTCTCAAATATGTTTTTGATTTGCTTCTCAGATCTTAGTTTATCATTTTTTTTATTATCTTTTTAATAAAGTATTTATGCTGTCATGTCTTCAATTTTTTATTTTTAATGCCCCAAATGCAAGAACCCAACATATCCCCTAGAGAGAGAGAGAGAGAGAGAGAGAGAGAGAAGAGGTTATTAGCCTCTTAGAACAGGGACAAGAAATGGGGATCTTATCAAGAGTTTCCGGCAAATGGTTTCTCGATATTACACCACCATAAACGATTTAGAACCACAAGAAGAAGAATCATCTGCCAAATTCTGTCATCCAGTTAGATTATCAACCATGTTCATAAAATTAGTTCAGAAGCAACCTCAATTTTGAAAGGCTCCTACTTCCAACCCTTCCAGTATTTCATTGCGGATCGATGCTCTTGAGAAAGGAAGAAAATAAAAAGAAAATGTCACTAAGAAAAAAAAAATCTTAACCAATCAACAAAAACCAAATTTTTCAAAATGTGATCATTTTGGAGTCACTTTTGCAGTCTAGAGAGGTAGTGCTTATGGGAATCAAACCGATGAAATATATTGGGTTACTTGCTTCTTGGTGATGGTTGCTTCAATTTTGGAGATTTTCAGAAATTTTAGTGATTTTGGGTTGTTTGCTTTCTGGTGAGGGTTTTTCTTTTTGGGGGATTGTGTTCGCTATCTTTGGGTTGGTGCTTCTCTGGCGTATATATATATATATATATATATATATGTGATGGCGAGATTTTTTTTCTTGGAAAAACGTCACCCGTTTAGTTTGTTAAAAAAAGGAAAAAATTTACAAAAGAAAAGACTCGAGAGCTGAAGGCTTCTATCTTTTTGCCCTCAAAATGTTTTTCTGTGTACAGAAAAAGATGTTTTACTTGGACTTTTTGAGCCTATAACACTGCCCCTTCAGATTGATGATATCCTTCAGCATCATCATCTTGCACGTTATCGGGTGACGAACAAACTGGAGGAAGAAAAGAAGGATTGGATTTGATTTTTCTTTTGGTTTTCGTTCGAACAAATAGAAAAAGCATTTTCGTTTCTTGAGGCGATGACTATGGAGGATGGAGCAGGGGTGGTGGGCATGAACGACGGCACATTAATTTGAGTTTTGGACGTGAAGAAAAGCAGAACACGATTTTGGGGTTTCCTTTTAGTAAATGCCTGTTACTTGTTACTTGTCGGTGCAGGTTTTGCAAAGTGGGCTCGTTATGGATATGATAATGGGGATTGGGATGAGGGTGTGAATTGATTAGGGGAAAAGGATTAAGCGGTTCTGACATTCTTAGTAAGGTAAGGTAAGGTAAGGAGGAGGAGGAGCCACTAGGAATATGCTCCTTCTCCCTTCCCCTTTAAGAGCATTTCATATTCAGCTCCTCTTTCCTTGCATTCTTTTCTTCTCTCTTCACATTCTTGACTAGTTTTAAGTCGCAGAGGAAGAAAAGAAAATGTGCAAGCCACCATCTCCTCCTCCAGCTTCCTCCTCTGACCTTTTCTTCCCAAATGAAAATCTTCAGCTCCCCATCAAAGCCACGTCCTCCCTCTCCGTCCACGATGACTCCCATAATCGTCAGCTCCCCTCGCTAGCAATCGGATTTGCAAACATAACGGGTTACTCCGTCATATCTGGCCTGGTGATGGGGATGGAGCCCTTTTAAGGTCAGACCTACCACACACAACAATGAAAGCTTTTGGACTGCTCTGTGGGTGGTCTGCTCCGCTGGCCGTGCCAACTTGCGTGTCAATGTGCCTGGAGTGGTGGTGGTACGAAATCATGGTGGTGCGCTGCGGGCTTTTGCGGGACTCAAAGGAGGTGACGGTTTCTATAGATTTTATGTGCTGCAGCGAGGACGAAAACAGTGGTGAGACTGTTTTCGTCCTGACCGCACCACAGAAAAACCACAGAAACCGTCGCCTCCGTTGGGTTCTCCAGTAGCCTGCAAAGCACCACTATGATTTCATACCACCACCACTCCAAGCATATTGACACGCAAGTCGGCATGGCCAGCCTGAGCGGCCCAAACCACCCGCGGAGCAGTCTAGAAGCTTCCATTGCTGCGTCCCATAGGCCTGGCTGCTGAAGGGCTCCATCTCCCAGACATGACGGAGTAACCGGTTATGTTGGCAAATCCGATTGCTAGCGAGGGGAGCTGACGATTGTGGGAGTCATCGTGGTTGGAGAGGAACGACGTGGCTTTGATGGGGAGCTAACGATTTTCGTCTGGAAAAAAAAGGTAAGAGGAGGAAGCTGGAGGAGGAGATGGTGTCCTGCACATTTTCTTCCTCTGCTACGTAAATCTTAGCTAGGTTTTGAGGGAAGAACGCGTGGAGGGAGAACCGTCCTATGTAAATTTTCAGTTAGTTTCCAAAAATTTTACATACAACCACGGTCGTTATTCCGTTGCTGGGCTCCCTCTCTGGTTTTAGCATAGAGAGAAGCCCGACAGTATCACTGCATTCCATCAAGGTCAGCAAATGATTAAAATGCTAATATTTCTTATAGATAGAAGTTACGTATGAGTTTCTTGAAATAGGTGGAGACCTATATTAAATAATGTAAAAGGTGAGCACATATCTATCAGTTGCATTGGGGAATCTGCTGTCCGCTTGAATGATCAGTGAATTTCAATTGGTCTGCGATCTCAACAAAGAGCATTTGACTCCCCACTTTGTCTTTGGCTTACATGCTGTACTTTTTATTTATATGTGCATATATAACCCATAAAATGAAAAACTCAATAACAAAGATCATGACTAAGGAGCTAAAAAATAAAAGGAATACAAAATAAACTGCAAAAAGCCAACAATCAAAGAGCGACAAAATAAACTAGTCAACAGTTGGCACCGAAGAATGTGAATGTGAAGAGAGAAGAAAAGAATGCAAGGAAAGAGGAGCTGAATCTGAAATGCTCTTGAAGGAGAAGGGAGAAGGAGCATATTCATAGTGGCTCCTCCTCCTCCTTACCTTACCTTACCATTGAACCCATTGCCATCCCCAAACGAGTCCCTTTCAAACACCAGACCCTTTACCCGGACTTTTGATAGTCCATAAGCCAAAGAATTTATAGACACAAGTTAAAACCCTTTGAATCCACTTAAGATGGAACCCTAAGAGGCTGTTTGGAAGTTGGAACACCACCTGACTGTTCTACGAATCTTCCTCAAAGATTAGTGTAGATTCATGCAACACTAAATCTAAGTGTCCAAGAATTTGTCCTAAATTTTGTGTTAGGTTCACAAAACACCCACAAAGTGTTCTATTTAACAAACGATCTTACGGATTGCTTCATTCATTAGAAACATGGTATTGTCAATTAGTTAGTAATTTAAGCTGGGAATAATGTGACAGAAACCATCCCCCTTTCGCAAACTTAATTGGATTATATTGTATAATTTTGTATACTTATTAATGATAACAGAAAAATTAAATATTACTTTGGTATAAACTAAAAGAAGATAAATAAAGTATACTGATATTGATGATGGGGTGGCATTTTAAATTCATTTTGCGTCTCGCTTTGCTTCAACTACAGATACAATTTTTTGAGTTCGAATGTTTCAAACACATTTAAAACAGATTGGATTAGCAGAATTATCTGCAATGCAGAAAGACTGAATTTTCATTACGATATGCCCCAGCTGCTCAGGTCACTATATATATATGTCCATGGTTGTCAATTTGTTAGTTGGCAGTGTAGCGACAAGATGAAATTGTAGCCCAAATGTTTCATAAATAATTATACTAAAATAAATTGTAATGTTCATCAATATAATCTGACTTTAATATTGAATGTCCCCACCATTCAATGAAGCACACATTTGGAGCAAGTTTTGAGTTAAACAGACTACTAAGTTTCAAAATGCATAACAGGCTTATGTAGAATTCGATTGTTGATATCGTAAAAGATTAACATATAAAATACTATAAATAATTCAGAATAATCTGACCGATTGTTTATTGACTCTCAGCAGTCGTACTATATTGACTTATCCAATTAATTTGGTCCCCAATGGACTAGCAATATTGTTTTCGTTTTCTTGACTTGGTGAGTGGGCCGTTTGGGCAAGTGAAAACACGATTTTCATGCTGCCAAACTTTGAAGTTGTAAACTTTGCAGGTCGTGTGGAAGATTTAAAGACTCGAGGATTTTGAACCATGTAGAAAACGAGAGCTTTGACGGCCATCTTTCATATTTTCTTCGTTAAAAGGAATCGTTGCATTGTGTTGCTATTTGAAAGAGAATTTTTATTTACAAAAATAAGCACAAACAGTGTTTAAAGAAATTACTTTGTATTCACATATTCAACCATAATGACAGTATCTACTTAAATATTACATCTAGGCTTTTAATTACGAATATTGATGACAAGGAGGATTTTGATCGAGTATCATTAAGGATACTAATGGTGTGAGTTTGATCAAATGCATTGGAAACAACTTTGATTTGTGCGAAAATGTCGAAAAGCCAAATCTTCAAAATCATAAGTCGCACCGTTCAGGTCCTTCTTCATAGCAAATATTTATTTTCAAGATTGCCAATTTGTTGGTTGGTGATTCAGAAACAAAATGAATTCATAGCTTAGATGTTTTGATTCTGTAATGAAAATTCTGAAAACAAAATTTTTCCAAAATTGAAATTTGAATGAAAATTTCAATTTTAATTTTTCCTTGTGTTTGATAGCATGGAGTTTTGATTCTACAATTTGAAAATAATGTGTTTCATAAAATAAAAATTAAAAATCCAGAATGACGAATTAAAAGAGCGATGATGCGTTTTCATGCAAAAACTCTACAATTGGAAAATCATAATTTCACTCCATAGTTAAAATCACAAATCCGAAGTTAAGTAATTCATCAAACAAAATTGTTTGTTTGATGAAGCAAATTCTCATTTTGAGAATTTTAATTACAAAATTACCTTCACAAACCAAATTCTAATCCAGGTTATCCACAGAAATCACGCAAAGCTACCAGCACATTCATGTTGCAATTGAAGATAAACATCGGAGAATGACAGAATCAGTAAGTACAGCAGATGTATTTTGGGTTGCAATTCTTCCCTTCATTTATAAAGGGACGGAGGCAGTGCGGGCACTGTGTGGTCAACTGCCCGCACAGACCCACAAAAGTTCTCAGTTCATTTGAATACTTCAGTGAAATTTTCCTCTTTTACATATTGGTAATCCTAAAACTCTATAACTAATGTTCCTCGACTATAATTTTCTGGTTCGCTGATGGAAGTGTACATATTTTCCGTAGATTTTTTTGGTCTAAACCAAGGTCGATACGTAAACAAATTAAAAACGAAAAGAAACAATTACCATTTATAATTAAAAATCCTGAGTAATAAACTTTTGAGAAAATCATATTAATATATAATTATTCATGCTTTAAGTTAAGCAGCTCACATTTGGAAACAACTACAAGCAATGAAATGTAAAAATATAGGCTTACAACTTGAATTTACACGCTTAATGTTTTTGCGCACATCAATCAAGTGAGTGTATATTGTTTTCTTTAAATGTCGTTTAATACTATTATTAATTATTTTATTTGTTATTTCAAAAGTGAATATATATATATATATATATATTGTTCTACTTAAATCTCTTTTAACACCGTCATTAATTATTTTTTATCTTTCATAATAGTATCCACCTTACCTTGTCCACGCTACTTCTTTTCCCTACCTTCCCCCCTCCTAACGTTGTCTTCCACATACTTTTGGATTGTCAATTTTTCAGTGGTGATCACTCCTTTGGCAAATGGAACACTAACAAAGTGTTTCATGATGATTGGCGCAGATTCATGGACACTTAGCACTACTGTTCTATGAATCGACTCTAATATTTGGGGTAGATGGGAACACCATGTAAATGCTTGAGAACCTTTCTGAAGTTTAAAAAAGAGAACTTTTCAATAAAAGAATATACTACAATGGAAAAAGGAAATGTAACTTTTTTATGTTGTTAGAAACTGACCGAGATTCTTTTTTGTCAATTGGTTACCAATTAAAGCAGAGATTAATGTGACAGAAAACCAACATGTTTTCGATTAAAACAAACGTAATTAGATTATTTTTTCTTCACATATCTTACTACACTTAGTAATGCCAACATAAAATTAAATATGACATCGAGATAAACTAAAATAAGGTAAACTATAGGGGTCTTTACTTCTTGTTTTGCTTTAAGTATACTTAAGAATATAAATGGCTTGAGCTCAAAACTTCCAAATGCACCGAAAACAAATTGGATTAGTGTGATTTTCTACCATGCAGAAAGCGGAATCTTCAAAACAATATTCCAACCGCTCGGGCACTCCTTTATAGCATATATTTATTTTCAAGCTGGTCAATTTGAGGGTTGTTGGTCGATGGACAAAATCGATCATTGTGCTAAAATAAATCATATTGTTCATCAACATAATGTCACTCAAATATTGAATTTGGCTCAGTCCATTTGATGCTAAATTTGAGGAAAAACCATACAACTAAGTTTTCAAAATAATGACTGGCCTATGTAGAATTTGAGAGTTGGTTTCGTAAAAGACCGCAACATAAAATATTTAAATGATTCAGAATAATCTACCCTGAAATTCCTATTAACCTGATTTTCAAATTATATGGATGTAAAAGGACCAAATCTAAATCAACTAAATACACATGAAATCAGACATGACACACCCATAAATGGAAAAGGGCCCAAATTAATACAAAACCGACCAGTTGCCTTGCCTTAAGGACATTTTGGTAATTTACTATGATACCTTAATGCCACGCGCATAGGCGACAACCCAAGTAGCCTAGTTGAAACAAATGACCCAAGTAGCCTAGTTGAAACAAATGTAATCTTTGACCCAACAAAAGGAATTATGGTTAGTGGCAAAAGAACATAATTTTTGGATGAGTAGGGCTTGACCTATGGCCCGCCCGAAGAATGCCGAAGTTTCCACCCAATATTCAAGCTTGACTTGAACTTGATTCTCAAAACTCGACGAGTCTAGCTTGCCTTCAAATGTATGTTTGAAATGTTCAGTGAGTCGAGTTCGAGTTGCAAGAACTCACAAAGCTCGACTACATAATGAATGCTGAACTATAATAAGAGAAATAGTTAATTTTTTTAACTATTCTTCATGTAAACTTTAGAAAATTTACATGTAAACTTTAGAAAATTTCACTTGTTCTATATAAAAAATTTTGAAAAATGATAGTTTCGGCATAGTTAAAATTTAGAAACTTTAATTCTCCTATATAAAATTTGAAAATTTTCATTTGATTCATTTTTTGATGTTCTATTAATTATATGGACATGAGTCTAATACGTCTTTAATCAAATCTGATTCAGAAACGATTCTGATTCAATCCGATTCACTTGTTCTGAATCATCTAACTTTCCGATTCCATCCAAAAACAGACTTTGATGACATTGGTAAAAACAAGTGAACAGTTGTATTCGTTGAGTATTTGTAATAGAAATTAAATAACGAAAAAAATGCAATTATATGTGGAGAAAAATGATAAGAAAGATTGGAAAAGTTTGCCCGCACCAATCACCAATGTGAAAGCAAGTGGGTAGTACTTTTCATGGAATGTTGACCATAATAATCAAGTAATTGAAAAAAAGTAAAATTATATATGGAGAAAAATGAAAAGGAAGATTGGAGAATCCTCTTCTTTCTTATTTACATAGAATTGTTTCAGGTAACTGGTGCATCTCTTAGTCTTGGGGAATCTATCCAATTCCTATATATTATCGTTGATATTTGTTTTTGATATTCAAGGGATTGAGTTGAGAGCACTGTTGTAAAATCAGTGGGAATCGACCTGAATAGGTGGATTTGAATCAAATTGTTCCCTTCCCGATTAGATTCAGGAGATTATTCTTTTTCATTAGAACTTGAACTTAGCAAGGGTCGATCAGTTTTATTTCGAATTCTTGTAATACCAATGTATTATAAAAGGAGGATACAGATATGCAAGTTGAAAAATAGAAGAAACGTCACACAGACACACACACACATATATATATATATATATATATATATATATATATATATATATATATATATATATATATATATATATATATATATATATATATATATCCATTGCAGAAAGCTACCCCTCCTTGCTAGACCTTTTCATCTCAAACCAAAAAAACTTTTTAAATAAAATATTTTTAGTTTGAAGGATGTAATATGTCATTTTTAGTACTTTACAAACAAAAAGCATTTGAAGAGTCCACATGGTTTTACTTTAGTGCCTTTTCAAAGGCTCGTGTGGGCAACAGCCTACATAACAACACAGTTGCCTCCGCTACAGCTGTAATTATATTATAACACTAATATTTGATCAACTATCTTGTATTTTTGGTGAATTTTGAAATTAAAGTGAACTCAACCATTCCCAGAAAGTTTTCCAGTGTAACCATTCACATAAGTATCAACCTGTAACCTCCACCTGATCAATTCAATTGTAGAGCACTGCTGATAAAGAAATCCTTCCGCCTTTCACAACACACCGCCAATACATGAGTCGACACGTGTTTTTTATGTGAGCACCAGGAGAGGGAAGTGGAGGCACATGTAAATGTTTTTTTTTTCTTCTCACTCTCTTTTTTTTCTATCTTTGTGAACTTTTTTGTTTATTTGACTGAGCCAGGCTGTGTAGTAGCACTTTGGTGGAAAGATATTCTTTTTTGAATCCCCCCTCCCCCTTCCTCCGTCTTAAATTTTATGTATTTATATAAAAAAAAATTCTTCCTATGCTTCTTTTTAAATAAATACATAAAATTTAAGAATGAGGATGAGAGACGGGGGATTCTGAGAAGAAGATCTTCCCATTAAAATGCTACCCAGCCTGGCTCAGTCAAATAAACAAACACTTCTACAACCCAAAAAGAGAGAGGAAAAAAAAACCAAAAAAAAAAAAAAAAAAAAGAAATATCTCCTTTAGCCTCTTCTTGGTGCTCACAGTAACCTTCTACCGGTTCCTTTCCTTCCTCCCCCAGCTATCAGTTGGAAACCCAAACCTACTCAGCCCACTGCCCCTTTGCTAATGCATCACCAGCCACTGCCATCTCCAAAGAAAACCATACGAACTAGGGGACTGAGACTAAGATATGACAAACGAAAACACCATTAAAAGATGCTGATATTTTTGCTTCTACTTTGACAGCAAGGAACATGAATTCAAAACATGACATACATAGATACCTGAAAAAGCAGATATGGTAAAGTATAGATTCAAATTTCGGTCCACATCGACATTTCTACATGTTAATGCAAGCAGTAAACAACGGCGAAAGATGGGAATGTTAATTGCCTCCAAATCATATACCAATTTGTAAAAGCGAATTAGAAATAAGAGATGAGAACTGAATGTGAATGTAACTTTTTTCTTCTTATATATGCTATGCATGAGGACCTCTTCTTGTTAAATGTTGTTTCGTTCTTTCTCTTGTCCTCTCATCCTCTTGGTCAAGTAAAAAAAAAGTAGGATTGCTGAGCTTAGATAGGCCCTATTCTGCACCCCGCATGAGTTTTGAACTATTGACCTCCCTTGAAATTGAACTAACTTGGTGGATGGTTCTCTTGTTTGGTTCTTGGTCCAAACGTTAATTCCAATAGAGATGCAGATATTGCACAAATGGGTCCAGATCAGGTTTGCCCTGTACCAATTTGAAGGAAATGAAATTCACAAAAATTATATATCTGGCTCTGGTTCAAACAAGTTAGAAAGATCCATTTTTTGAGTTTTTGCTTATGAAAATGGATATCTATCACGAAAAGCAAGCAGACCAACATTGGGTTCGTGTTCCGATATTATGACCTTTCTTCACTTGTATGTGATATGGCACAATTCTTCATTTTCAGTCGATTTTTCACCTTTTTTCTCTCAAAAGTGTTAAGCTTTTAGGTTGTACTGTTTGGAGAACTAGGTTTAATTTCACGAATCAAAGTTTTTTAACAATAATTTGAGACCTGGTTGAAGTGTTAAGGCAACGAGTGTGAAAGAATAACCAAATTTTTTTTTTTTTTTTTTTGAGGGTTAGGGGGCATAAGTTATTCACACCCATTTAAATATATATATATATTATTTACTTAATTATTATGGTGAAGACTCCACGAAGATTGTACCACCCACTTGCTTTCACACCGACGAGAGATTTTTCTTTGCATATAACTTTATTTTTTTCTTCATTTAATTTCTATTATAAATACTACATAAATAGTATCGGTCACTGGTTTTGACGTACATTGATGGAAAAAGGATTTTCTCAATCTTCTTGGTCGTTTTCCTCCTATACATAATTCCACCTTTATTTTAATTAGTTTCTTTGATGAAGCCTCTATGAAAGGTACTGCCCACTTGTTTTCACATGATTTGGTATAATAAGTGAGGTAGACTCTACCGGTGAATTAACGAAAAATAAAAAATTGATCGATCAAATGGATCGATTCCAAGTAATTAAATAAAAAAAACACTTAAAAGTCTATTAAAAGTATAAAAAAATACATAAAAAGTAAATTATATAGGGTACATGGTTTGGATATATTTTTATAGGACAATAGAACAGTAGAGACGAGCTGCATGTCAATAAGATGCAGAAAGGTAAAGGTACTTTTGAACTGTTTGGCATGAGGTTGTTTTATGAATCTGCCTTAAATATTGGAGAAGATTCATGAAAAAATTATTCAAGTGGTTCATAAATTTAACTCAATATTTGAGTAAGTTTCATAAAACACTCGCACAATGTTTCTCATGCAAACTAGTGGTTAAGCTCCGTTAATGGTCCCAAAGCTTAGAGCCAATGCCCTAGGTTTCATCTTTGCTTATATCTCAGACAAAATCTATTTCAATGCCGGGCTTATTGCTTATGTCTCAGACAAAATCTATTTCAATGCCCGGCTTACCCCATGTGACACAGGTCTTTTTTTTGTTCATTTTTTTAAATTTTTTTATTTTTTAACTTTTAATAAGCTTTTATATGTTTTTCTCTTTCTTATTATTATTATTTTTTTGGAATCGGTCCATTGGATTCAATGTCTGATATTGTTTTAGTTATATGAACAAGAGTTTATTAGTTCACTTCATACCCAATCATGTGAAAACAAGTGGGCAATACTTTTCAAGTATGATTAATAATATAAATTAATAATTAGAGAAAAAATAAATTTATATATGGAGAAAAATGATGAAGAAGATTGAATCAAAATCCCGTACTCATCAATGTAAAAACCAATGTGATTAAAATCAGTGAATCGGCCAATTCGAATCAAATCGGTTCTTTACCAGTTCACTGAAGGCCAACTCAATGCCCATGAAAAATCTGGCGATTTTCGTATGGATCCGCCACTCCACCTTATATATGTATGGATAGAAGGACGACCAAAAGTTGTATAAATAGTCCTTCCACGTTTTTTTTATTAAAATAGAGCATAAAATAAGTTTTAATTTATTTCGTTGGACCTTAAATAATAACTGGTTTTGATTGCTACTTAAAAAAATTTTGCTAGCAGGTGCAGAATCGCAATAAATGAGTTCATTGTGTTTTTTTTTTTTAGTTTTTAAAGATTTTTCTTCTTTTCCCAACTGATTTTTCAATTGTTTAATTTTTATATCTAAATAAATATTTAATTAATTCTTAATTCACAAACGATTCGGATTCGATTCACCGGTTCATAGAATCATTTAGCTTTCACATTCAAAATTTGAAGACATTGCTAAAAACAAGTGAACTATTGTTTCGTCAAGTATTTATAATAAAAATTAAATAAAGAAAAAGAATATAATTATATATAGAAAAAAATGGTAAGCAAGATTGTAAAATTTTGCCCTCACCAATGTGAAGGCAAGTGGGCCTTACTTTTCTTGGAATGTTGACCATAATAATTAAATAATTGAAGAAAAATAAAATGTATATAGGGAGGAAAATGATGAGGAAGATTGGGGAATCCTCTCCTTCCTTATCGGCCTAAAGATTATTTCAAGTAATTGGTTCATCTCTCACTTAATGAATCCATTTAATTCTTATATATTATTGTCGAGGGAAGGGGCCAGTAAGCAATCAGTCTCAGTTTCAAGCATTTGTAGCATCAATTTTTTGTACTGCAAAAAGTAATGATGTATCGATATGCAAGTTGAAGTATACTGGTGGTGTTACCCTATACAACAAAAGTAGGTCGTGCTAAACTCTAAGAGGATTGAGATCGGAGAAGTGAAGGTTTGGGCCTTCACTCGATTCAATGACATACTCTCTTAGAAAAATTTTAGTGAGAGATGTTGTAATGAGCTTTTCCAGTGGGTTGAAAATTGTTTTTCTAATATGTTTTCGATTTGCTACTCAGTTTTTAGTTTATCATCATTTTTTACTATCTTTTTCATAAAGTATTTATGCTTTCATGTCTTCTATTCTTTATTTTTAATGCCCCAAAAGCAAGAACCCAACATATCCTCTATAGAGAGAGAGAGAGAGAGAGAGAGAGAGAGAGAGAAGAGGTTATTAGCCTCTTAGGACAGGGACAAGAAATGGGGATCTTTTCAAGAGTTTCCTACTAAATTCTGTCATCCAGTTATATTATTAGCCATGTTCATAAAATTAGTTCAAAAGCAACATCAATTTTGAAAGGTTCCTACTTCCAACCCTTCCAGTATTTCATTGTGGATTGATGCTCCTGGGAAAGGAAGGAAATTAAAAGAAAAGGTCACAAAGAAAAATCTTAACCAATCAACAAAAACCAAATTTTTCAAAATGTGATCTTTTGGGGGTTATTGTTTACAGTCTAGAGGAGTAGTGCTTATGAAATCAAACCGATGAAATATATTGGGTTCCTTGCTTTCTGGTGAGGGTTTTTCTTTTTGGGGGATTGTGTTCACTATCTTGGGTTGATGCTTCTCTGGCATTATATATATATATAGCATGAAGGCGAAATTTTTTTTTCCTGCAAAAACATCACCTGTTTAGCTTGTTGAAAAAGGGTAAAATTCACAAACGAAAAGACTAGAGAGCTGAAGGCTTCTAACTTTTTGTCCTCAAAATGTTTCTGTGCACATAAAAAGATGTTTTACTTGGACTTTTTTATCCTATCAGACTGCCCCTGCATATTGATGCTTATTGAAATATCCTTTATCATCGTCATCTCGGGCAAAAACATGTCATGTGATTCTTTCACGTTTTCCGGTGACGAACAAACTGGAGTAAGAAAAGAAAGTTTGGATTTGATTTTTCCTTTGGTTTTCGTTCGAACAAGTAGAAAAAGCATTTTCCTTTCTTGAGGTGATGAGTATGGAGCATGGAGCAGGGGTGGTGGGCATGAACAGCGGCAGATTAATTTGAGTTTTGGCCGTGAAGAAAAACAGCACAGGATGTAGGGGTTTGCTTTTAGTAAATGCCTGTTAGTTGTTACGTGTTGGTGCAGGTTTTGCAAAGTGGGCTCGTTATGGATATGATAATGGGGATTGGGATGAAAGTGTGAAATGATTCGGGGAAGAGGATCAAGGGGTTCTGACATTCTTAGTAAGGTAAGGTAAGGTAAGGTAAGGAGGAGGAGAAGGAGGAGCCACTAGGAATATGCTCCTTCTCCCTTCCCCTTTAAGAGCATTTCAAATTCAGCTCCTCTTTCCTTGCATTCTTTTCTTCTCACTTCACATTCTTGACCAGTTTTACATAGCAGAGGAAGAAAAAAAATGTGCAAGCCACCATCTCCTCCTCCAGCTTCCTCCTCTGACCTTTTCTTCCCAAACGAAAATTGTCAGCTCCCCATCAAACCACGTCCTCTCTCTCTGGCCACAATGACTCCCATTATTGTCAGCTCCCCTCGCTAGCAATCGGATTTGCAAACATAACGGGTTACTCCGTCATATCTGACTTGGTGATGGGGATGGAGCCCTTCTGCAATCAGGCCTACGGCACACAGTAATGAAAGCTTTTGGACTGCTTCGTGGGGTGGTCGGCTCCGCTGGCCGTGCCGACTTGCGTGTCAGTGTGTGCTTAGTGGTGGTGGTACGAAATCATGGTGAAGCTCTACGGGTTGCTGGCGGACCCAAAGGAGGTAACGGTTTCTATGGGTTTTCTGTGGTGCAGCCAGGACGAAAATAGTGGCGAGACTGTTTTTGTCCTGGCCGCACCACTGAAAATCCACAGAAACCATCACGTCCTTTGGGTCCCCCAGCAGCCCGCAGAGCACCACCATGAATTCATACCACCACCATTCTAGGCAAACTGATACGCAAGTCGGCATGGCCAGCCGGAGCATCCCACCCCACCCGCGGAGTACTCTAGAAGCTTCCATTGTTGTGTGCCGTAGGCCTGGCTGCAGAAGGGCTTCATCACCATCGCCAGGCCAGGCATGACGGAGTAACCGGTTATGTTGGCGAATCCGATTGCTAGCGAGGGGAGCTGAAGATTATGGGAGTCATCGTGGTCAGAGAGGGAGGACGAAAATCGTGAGCTCCCCATCAAAACATGTCCTCCCTCTCCAAACCACGATGACTCTCATAATCCTCAGCTCCCCTCGCTAACAATCGGATTTGCAAACATAACGGGTTACTCCATCATATCTCGCCTGGTGATGGGGATGGAGTCCTTCTGCAGCCAGGCCTATGACACACAACAATGGAGGCTTTTGGACTGCTCCGTGGGGTGGTCGGCTCCGCTGGCCGTGCCGACTTGCGTGTCAGTGTGTGCTTAGAGTGGTGGTGGTACGAAATCATGGTGAAGCTCTACGGGTTGCTGGCGGACCCAAAGGAGGTAACGGTTTCTATGGGTTTTCTGTGGTGCAGCCAGGACGAAAATAGTGGCGAGATTGTTTTTGTCCTGGCCGCACCACTGAAAATCCACAGAAACCATCACGTCCTTTGGGTCTCCCAGCAGCCCGCAGAGCACCACTATGAATTCATACCACCACCATTCTAGGCAAACTGATACGCAAGTCGGCATGGCCAGCCGGAGCNCTGGCTGCAGAAGGGCTCCATCTTCATCGCCAGGCCAGACATGACGGAGTAACCGGTTATGTTGGCGAATCCGATTGCTAGCGAGAGGAGCTGAGGATTATGGGAGTCATCGTGGTCAGAGAGGGAGGACGAAAATCGTGAGCTCCCCATCAAAACCATGTCCTCCCTCTCCAAACCACGATTACTCTCATAATCATCACCTCCCCTCGCCAGCAATCGGATTTGCAAACATAACGGGTTACTCCGTCATATCTCGCCTGGTGATGGGGATGGAGCCCTTCTGCAGTCAGGCCTACGGCACACAGCAATGGAAGCTTTTGGACTGCCCCGTGGGGTGGTCGGCTCCGCTCGCCGTGCCGACTTGCGTGTCAGTGTGTGCTTAGAGTGGTGGTGGTACGAAATCATGGTGAAGCTCTACGGGTTGCTGGCGGACCCAAAGGAGGTGACGGTTTCTATGGGTTTTCTGTGGTGCAGCCAGGACGAAAATAGTGGCGAGACTGTTTTTGTCCTGGCCGCACCACTGAAAATCCACATCGCTTCCTTTGGGTCCCCCGGCAGCCCGTAAAGCACCACCATGAATTTATACCACCACCACTCTAGGCAAACTGATAAGCAAGTTCGGCATGGCAAGTCGGAGCAACCCACCCCACCCGCGGAGCAGAAGCTTCCATTGCTGTGTGCCGTAGGCCTGGCCGGGAGGAAAGAGTTACGGCTGGGCAGTAAATCCTGCAAACAGAACATCCTCCCCCTTCTTTTAAAGGAGGAGCGTGGCAGGCATCCTCCATTAATTTATGGTTCTGCCCCCGCAGACCATGTCAAGGACGGTTTAGACCTCCATTCCTGTCCTGTTCTGAAACCAGTTGAGAACTGCATGTGCTTTCACTCCCTCGCACGCCATGCCGGTATTGTCAAAACCTCCCCAGTCCCCCCTCTCCCTCTGAGTCCGAGACGAAGGGGCCTCTCGAGTCATTTTCCCTTCGCCTCAGTTCCCAGCAGTGGACCTTCTGTTCCTTCTTTTTCAAAGTCACTTATCCCGGTGCCTTGCTGAGTAAGACTTACCACCACAAGAAAAGAAGGGCAGAGAGAGTCAACAATGGCCGATTTGGGTTGCAGGCTGCGGCCGGTGCTTTTGCAGGTGGGTCAGGTCCGGACCACCATCCGGAACCGTCGGGCGCTATAGGCTGTACCGATCCTCTCCCAACCGTCTTTCAAAAAAGGTGGATGGTAAAACATGAACTTTCTCTGTAGGCTGTACCGATCCTCTCCTAAGGAAGCTTCCACGGTTCCACCGTCTTTTTTCTTGTCCTTTCTCACTATTTCTTGTGGTGGTAAGTCTTACTCAGTAAGGCACCGGGATAAGCGACTTTGAAAACGAAGGAACAGAAGGTCCACCGCTGGGAACTGAGGCGAAGGGAAAATGACTCGAGAGGCCCCTTCGTCTCGGACTCAGAGGGAGAGGGGGGAGGTTTTGACAATACCGGCATGGCGTGCGAGGGAGTGAAAGCACATGCAGTTCTCAACTGGTTCCAGAAGAGGACAGGAATGGAGGTCTAAACCATCCTTGACATGGTCTGCAGGGGCAGAACCATAAATTAATGGAGGATGCCTGCCACGCTCCTCCTTAAAAGAAGGGGGAGGATGTTCTGTTTGCAGGATTTACTGCCCAGCCGTACCGATGACTCTCATAATTATTAGCTCGCCTCGTTAGTAATCGGATTTGCAAACATAACCGGTTACTCCGTCTTATCTGGCCGGGTGATGGGGATGGAGCCCTTCTGCGGCAAGCGTACGGCTCACAGCAATAAAAGCTTATGAACTGCTCCGTGGGGTGGTCTGCTCCGTTGGCCGTGCCGACTTGCTCAGTGTGTCAATTATGGTGGAGGTACGAAATCATGCTGGTGCTCTGCAGGCTGCTGGCGGACCCAAAGGAGGTGATGGTGGCGAGACTATTTCCGTCCTTGCCGCACCACAGAAACCGTCGTCTCCTTTGGGTCCGCCAGCAGCCCGCAAAGCACCACCATGATTTCGTACCACCACCACTCTAAGGAGACTGACACGCAAGTCGGCACGGCCAGCCAGAGCGTCCCACCCCACCCACGGAGTATTCGAGAAGCTTCCATTGTTGCGTGTCATAGGTCTGGCTGCAGAAGGGCTCCTTCCCTATCGCCAGGCTAGACATGACGGAGTAACCGGTTATGTTGGCAAATCCGATTGCTAACGAGGGGAGCTGACGATTATGGGAGTCATCGTGGTCGGAGAGGAACGACGTGGCTTTGATGGGGAGCTAACGATTTTCGTGTGGGAAAAAAAGGTAAGAGGAAGAAGGTGGAGGAGGAGATGGTGTCCTGCACATTTTCTTCCTCTGCTACCTAAATCTTAGCTTGGTTTTCAGGGAAGAAGGTGTGGAGGGAGAACCGTGAGCGAGGGGGTTTTTATAAGGCCATGATCAAGATTTTGCCCTGCCTCCTCCCCTTTTTTTCTCCGCTCCTATGTAAATTTTCAGTTAGTTTCTAAAAATTTTGCATACGACCACCGTCGTTATTCGGTTGCTGGGATCCCTCTCTGGTTTTACCCGACAAGCCCGACAGTATCACTGCATTCCAGCAAGGTCAGCAAATGATCAAAATATACATAGAAGTTACATATGAGTTTCTTGAAATAGATAGTGACCTATATTAAATAATGTAAAAGGTGAGCACATATCTATATTCATGGTTAGTAACAAGTAACAAGCATTTACTAGCGAACACCAAAATCGTGTGTTTTTCTTCAAGGCCAAAGCTCAAATTAATCTGCCGCCGATGATGCCCACCATCCCTGCTCCGTCCTCCATACTCGTCGCCTCAAGAAAGGAAAATGCTTTTTCTACGTGTTCGAATCCAAACCAAAAAAGGAAAATCAAGTCAAATCTTTTTTTTCTTCCTCCGGTTTGTTCGTCACGGGATAACGTCAAACAAATGCCTCCTTTTATAAACCGTTTAAAAAAAAACATTCAAACTCTGTTACTTTAGAAGACATGGAAATCAAAAAGGCTAAATCCTTTAAAACCTTAGCGTCTGGATTACTCAATCTTCACAAACGAGTTAGAGAAGGCAATGTGGATTAACCAATTTTGACTTTACCGCTACAAATCCAAATCCATGGAGAGTTTGGGCTTTCATTCAAGGAAATCCCATTGCCAAGGTTGCAGACAACTCTATATTGAACCCATTGCCATCCCCAGACGAGTCCCTTTCAAACACCAGACCCTTTACCCGGACTTTTGATAGTCCATAAGCCAAAGAATTTAGACACAAGTTAAAACCCTTTGAATCCACTTAAGATGGAACCCTAAGAGGCTGTTTGGAAGTTGGAACACCACGTGACTGTTCTATGATGAATACACTTAAGATGGAACCCTAAGAGGCTGTTTGGAAGTTGGAACACCACATGACTGTTCTATGAATCTTCCTCAAAGATTAGTGTAGATTCATGCAACACTAAATCTAAGTGTCCACGAATTTGTCCTAAATTTTGTGTGTGGTTCACAAAACACCCACAAAGTGTTCTATTTGCCAAACGATCTTACGGATTGCTTCATTCATTAGAAACATGGTATTGTCAATTAGTTAGTAATTTAAGCTGGGAATAATGTGACAGAAACCATCCCCCTTTCGCAAACTTAAATGGGTTATATTGTATAATTTTGTATACTTCGTAATGATAACAGAAAAATTAAATATTACTTTGGGATAAACTAAAAGAAGGTAAGTAAAGTAAACTGATATTGATGATGGGGTGGCATTTTAAATTTATTTTGCGTCTCGCTTTGCTTCAACTACAGATACAATTTTTTGAGTTCGAATGTTTCAAACACATTTAAAACAGATTGGATTAGCAGAATTATCTGCAATGCAGAAAGACTGAATTTTCATTACTATATGCCCCAGCTGCTCAGGTCACTATATATATATATGTCCATGGTTGTCAATTTGTTAGTTGGCAGTGTATCGACAAGATGAAATTGTAGCCCAAATGTTTCATAAATAAATATACTAAAATAAATTGTAATGTTCATCAATATAATGTGACTTTAATATTGAATGTCCCCACCATTCAATGAAGCACACATTTCGAGCCAGTTTTGAGTTAAACAGACTACTAAGTTTCAAAATGCATAACAGGCTTATGTAGAATTCGAGTGTTGATATCGTAAAAGATTAAGAGTTGAGCTTTGACGGCAATCTTTCATATTTTCTTCGTTAAAAGGAATCGTTGCATTGTGTTAAGCGTCCATCTGGCTTGTCGGTGTCGCATGCACAATATAATGGGATTGTTTGGCAGTAAGAACACTTTGTGAGTGAGTGTCTCAAGAACTATCTTAAGAATTTCGGTATATTCACGGAACATTGGTTCTAGTGTTTCACGAATCTACCTAAATTTTTAAGACAGGCTCGTCAACTTGTGTCACTTTGAGTATTGTGGCTTTTGACCTTCCTTGAAATTAAAGTCTTAAGCTAACTAGGTGAATGGTTTTCTTACTTCCCAACCAATTAGGAACCAAAAAAAGAAAACTAATTCCAAAAAAAAAAACGGAGAGATCTTTTCTAAACGGCTCCAAATCGGGTTATGTCCGTGCCAAAATGGGAGGAACCAGAATTAACAAATCATATCCGACTCAGGCCCTATTCGTGATCGTGCTATTCCTGACATTCCAAGGAGGCACAAGCAATATTAGATTGAGATCCATAATTGGATCATATGAAAAGATCTAGATCAATTTATCTGGATCTGTCATCCAAAACCACATCGACATTTCTACATGTTAATGCAAGCAAAAAACAACGCCGAAAGATGGGCATGTTAATTGCCTCCAAATCATATACCAATTTGTAAAAGCGAATTAGAAATAATAGATGAGAACTGAATGAGAATGTAACTTTTTTCTTCTTATACATGCTATGCATGAGGACCTCTTCTTGTTAAATGTTGTTTCGTTCTTTCTCTTGTCCTCTCATCCTCTTGGTCAAGTAAAAATATATATATATATATAGGATTGCTGAGCTTAGATAGGCCCTATTCTGCACCCCGCATGAGTTTTGAACTATTGACCTCCCTTGAAATTGAACTAACTTGGTGGATGGTTCTCTTGTTTGGTTCTTGATCCAAACGTTAATTCCAATAGAGATGCAGATATTGCACAAATGGGTCCAGATCAGGTTCGCCCTGTACCAATTTGAAGGAAATGAAATTCACAAAAATTATATATCTGGCTCTGGTTCAAACAAGTTAGAAAGATCCATTTTTTGAGTTTTTGCTTATGAAAATGGATATCTTTCACGAAAAGCTAGCAGACCAACATTGGGTTCGTGTTCCGATATTATGACCTTTCTTCACTTGTATGTGATATGGCACAATTCTTCATTTTCAGTCGATTTTGCACCTATTTTCTCTCAAAATTTTTAAGCTTTTGGGTTGTACTGTTTGGAGAACTAGGTTTAATTTCACAAATCAAAGTTTTTTAACAATAATTTGAGACCTGGTTGAAGTGTTAAGGCAACAAGTGTGAAAGAATAACCAAAATTATTTTTTTAGAGGGTTAGGGGGCATAAGTTATTCACGCCCATTTAAATATATATATTATTTACTTAATTATTATGGTGAAGATTCCACGAAGATTGTATCACCCACTTGCTTTCACATCGACGAGAGGGAAGACTTTCCAGTCTTCCTTATAATTTTTCTTTGCATATAACTTTATTTTTTTCTTCATTTAATGTCTATTATAAATACTACATAAATAGTATCGGTCACTGGTTTTGACGTACGTTGATGGAGAAAGGATTTTCTCAATCTTCTTGGTCGTTTTCCTCCTATACATATTTCCACTTTTACTTTAATTAATTTCTATGATGAAGACTCTATGAAAGGCACTGCCCACTTGTTTTCACATGATTTGGTATAACAAGTGAGGTAGACTCTACAGGTGAATTAACCAAAAATAAAAAATTGACCGATCAAATGGATCAATTCGAAGTAATTAAATAAAAAAAACACTTAAAAGTCTATTAAAACTTAAAAAAATAAAAATACATAAAAAGTAAATTATATAGGGTACATGGTTTGGATATATTTTTATTGAACAATAGAATAGTAAGAACAAGGTGCATGTTAATAAGATGCAGAAAGGTACTTTTGAACTGTCTGGCATGAGGTTGTTTTATCAATCTACCTTAAATATTGGAGAAGATTCATGAAAAAATTATTCAAGTGGTTCATAAATTTAACTCAATATTTGAGTATGATTCATAAAACACTCGCACAATATTTCTCATGCAAACGAGTCGTTAAGCTCCATTAATGGTCCCAAAGCTTAGAGTCAATGCCCTAGGTTTCATCTTTGCTTATATCTCAGACAAAATCTATTTCAATGTCAGGCTTACCCCATGTGACACACGTCATTTTTTTGTTCATTTTTTTAAAAATTTTTATTTTTTAACTTTTAATAAGCTTTTATATGTTTTTCTTTTTCTTATTATTATTATTTTTTTGGAATCGGTCCATTGGATTCAATTTCTGATATTGTTTTAGTTATATGAACAAGAGTTTATTAGTTCACTTCATACCCAGTCATGTGAAAACAAGTGGGCAATACTTTTCAAGTATTCTTTATCATATAAATTAATAATTAGAGAAAAAATAAAATTATATATGGAGAAAAATGATGAAGAAGATTGAATCAAAATCCCGTACTCATCAATGTAAAATCCATTGTGATTAAAATCCGTGAATCGGCCAATTCGAATCAAATCGGTTTTTTACCAGTTCACTGAAGGCCAGCTCAATGCCCATGAAAAATCTGGCGATTTTCGTATGGATCCGCCACTCCACCTTATATATGTATGGATAGAAGGACGACCAAAAGTTGTATAAATAGTCCTTCCACGTTTTTTTTATTAAAATAGAGCATAAAATAAGTTTTAATTTATTTCGTTGGACCTTAAATAATAACTGGTTTTGATTGCCACTTAAAAAAATGTTGCTAGCGTGTGCAGAATCGCAATAAATGAGTTCATTGTGTTTTTTTTTTTAGTTTTTAAAGATTTTTCTTCTTTTCCCAACTGATTTTTCAATTGTTTAATTTTTATATCTAAATAAATATTTAATTAATTCTTATTCACAAACGATTCGGATTCGATTCACCGGTTCATAGAATCATTTAGCTTTCACATTCAAAATTTGAAGACATTGCTAAAAACAAGTGAACTATTGTTTAGTCAAGTATTTATAATAAAAATTAAATAAAGAAAAAGAATATAATTATATATAGAAAAAAATGGTAAGCAAGATTGTAAAATTTTGCCCTCACCAATGTGAAGGCAAGTGGGCCTTACTTTTCTTGGAATGTTGACCATAATAATTAAATAATTGAAGAAAAATAAAATGTATATAGGGAGGAAAATGATGAGGAAGATTGGGGAATCCTCTCCTTCCTTATCAGCCTAAAGATTATTTCAAGTAATTGGTTCATCTCTCACTTAGAGAATCCATTTAATTCTTATATATTATTGTCGAGGGAAGGGGCCAGTAAGCAATCAGTCTCAATTTCAAGTATTCGTAGCATCAACTTTTTGTACTGCAAAAAGTAATGATGTATCGATATGCAAGTTGAAGTATAGTGGTGGTGTTACCCTATACAACAAAAGTAGGTCGTGCTAAACTCTAAGAGAATTGAGATAGGAGAAGTGAAGGTTTGGGCCTTCACCCGATTCAATGACATACTCTCTTAGAAAATTTTTAGTGAGAGATGTTGTAATGAGCTTTTCCAGTGGGTTGAAAATTGTTTCTCTAATATGTTTTCGATTTGCTACTCAGTTTTTAGTTTATCATCATTTTTTACTATCTTTTTCATAAAGTATTTATGCTTTCATGTCTTCTATTCTTTATTTTTAATGCCCCAAAAGCAAGAACCCAACATATCCTCTATAGAGAGAGAGAGAGAGAGAGAGAGAGAGAGAGAGAGAGAGAGAGAGAAGAGGTTATTAGCCTCTTAGGACAGGGACAAGAAATGGGGATCTTTTCAAGAGTTTCCTACTAAATTCTGTCATCCTGTAAGATTATTAGCCAGGTTCACCCAATTAGTTCAGAAGCAACATCAATTTTGAAAGGTTCCTACTTCCAACCCTTCCAGTATTTTATTGTAAATTGATGCTGCTGAGAAAGGAAGAAAATGAAAAGAAAAGGTCACTAAGAAAAATCTTAACCAATCAACAAAAACCAAAATTTTCAAAATGTGATCATTTCGCGGTCACTGTTTGCAGGCCGATGAAATATATATTGGGTTCCTTGCTTTCTTGTGAGGGTTTTTCTTTTTGGGGGATTGTGTTCACTATCTTGGGTTGATGCTTCTCTGGCATTATATATATATATATATAGCATGAAGGCTAAATTTTTTTTTCCTGGAAAAACATCACCTGTTTAGCTTGTTGAAAAAGGGTAAAATTCACAAACGAAAAGACTAGAGAGCTGAAGGCTTCTAACTTTTTGTCCTCAAAATGCTTTTCTGTGCACACAAAAAGATGTTTTACTTGGACTTTTTTATCCTATCAGACTGCCCCTGCGTATTGATGCTTATTGAAATATCCTTTATCATCATCATCTCGGGCAAAAACATGTAGCATGTGATTCTTTGACGTTATCCGGTGACGAACAAACTGGAGTAAGAAAAGAAAGTTTGGATTTGATTTTTCCTTTGGTTTTCGTTCGAACAAGTAGAAAAGCATTTTCCTTTCTTGAGGTGATGAGTATGGAGCATGGAGCAGGGGTGGTGAGCATGAACGGCGGCAGATTATTGAGTTTTGGCCATGAAGAAAAACAGCACACGATGGTGCAGGTTTTGCAAAGTGGGCTCGTTATGGATATGATAATGGGGATAGGGATGAAAGTGTGAATTGATTCGGGGAAGAGGATCAAGGGGTTCTGACATTCTTAGTAAGGTAAGGTAAGGTAAGGTAAGGAGGAGGAGAAGGAGGAGCCACTAGGAATATGCTCCTTCTCCCTTCCCCTTTAAGAGCATTTCAAATTCAGCTCCTCTTTCCTTGCATTCTTTTTTTCTCTCTTCACATTCTTGACCAGTTTTACGTAGCAGAGGAAGAAAAGAAAATGTGCAAGCCACCATCTCCTCCTCCAGCTTCCTCCTCTTCTTCCTAAACGAAAATCGTCAGCTCCCCATCAAAGCCACGTCGTCCCTCTCTGTCCAGGAAGACTCCCATTATTGTCAGCTCTCCTCGCTAGCAATCTGATTTGCCGACATAACCGGTTACTCCATCATGTCTGGCCTGGCGATGGGGATGGAGCCCTTCTGCAGCCAGGCCTATGGCACACAGCAATGGAAGCTTTTGGACTGCTCCGTGGGTGGGGTGGTCGGCTCCGCTGGACGCGCCGACTTGCATGTCCGTGTGTGCTTAGAGTGGTGGTGGTACGAAATCATGGTGGTGTTCTGCTACCTGCTGGCGGACCCAAAGGAGGCAACGATTTTTATGGATTTTCTGTGATGCGGCCACAACGAAAACCGTGGCGAGACTGTTTTTGTCCTGGCCGCATCACAAAAAAATCCACAGAGACCTTTGCCTCCTTTGGGTCCCCCAGCAGCCCACAGAGCACCACCATGATTTCATACCACCACCATTCTAGGCAAACTGACACTCAAGTTGGCATGGCCAGCCGGAGCAGCCCACCCCACCCACGGTGCAGTCCAGAAGCTTTCATTGCTGTGTGCCGTAGGCCTGGCTGCAGAAGGGTTCCATCCTCATCGCCAGGCCAGACATGATGGAGTAACCGGTTATGTTGGCGAATCCGATTGCTAGCGAGGGGAGCTGACGATTATAGGAGTCATCGTGGTCGGAGAGGGAGGATGTGGCTTTGATGGGGAGCTGACGATTTTTTTTTTTTCTGTGAAGAAAAGGTAAGAGGAGGAAGCTGGAGGAGGTGACGGTGGCCTGCACATTTTCTTCCCTTGCTACGTGAGCGAGGGGGTTTTATTTCTGTGATCCAGTTAGATTATTCACCATGTTCATAAAATTAGTTCAGAAGCAACATCAATTTTGAAAGATTCCTACTTCCAAACCTTCCAGTATTTCATTGCAGATTGATGCTCCTGAGAAAGAAAGAAAATGAAAAGAAAAGGTCACTAAAAAAAACTTAACCAATCAACAAAAACCAAATTTTTCAAAGATCATTTCAGGGTCACTGTTTGCATTGGAGAGCAATAGTGCTTATGGGAATCAAACCGATCAAATAATTTGGGTTGCTTGCTTTCTGGTGAGGGTTGCTTCAATTTTGGAGATTTTAGAAATTTCAGCGATTTTGGGTTGCTTGCTTTTTTGGAGAGGGTTTTCTTTTTTGGGGAATTGTGTTCCATATCTTGGGTTGGTGCTTCTCATGAGTTTTATATATATATATATATATATATATATATATATATATATATATATATATATATATATATATATATATATATATATATATATATAGAGAGAGAGAGAGAGAGAGAGAGAGAGAGAGAGAGAGAGAGAGAGAGAGCATGAAGGCGAGATTTTTTTTCTTGGAAAAACGTCACCCGTTTAGCTTGTCAAAAAAGGGTAAAATTCACAAAAAAAAAGACGCGAGAGCTGAAGGCTTTTGACTTTTTGCCCTCAAAATGTTTTTCTCTGTACAGAAAAAGATGTTTTACTTCGACTTTTTGAGCCTAGAAGACTGCCCCTTCAGATTAGTGCTTATTGAAATATCATTTATCATCATCATCTTGGGCAAAAACATGTAGCATGTGATTCTTTCAGGTTATCCGGTGACCAACAAACTGGAGGAAGAAAAGAAAGATTGGATTTGATTTAATTTTTTTTTTTTTTCGTTCAAACAAATAGAAAAAGCATTTTCCTTTCATGAGGCGATGACCATGGAGGATGGAGCAGGGGTGGTGGGCATGAACGACGGCAGATTCTCTTTAAGAGCATTTCAAATTCAGCTCCTCTTTCCTTGCATTCTTTTCTTCTTTCTTCACATTTACATTCTTCGATGCCAGCTGTTGACTAGTTTCAAGTAGCAGAGGAAGAAAAGAAAATGTGCAAGCCACCAGCTTCCTCCTCTTACCTTTTCTTCCCAAACGAATATCGTTAGCTCCCCATCAAAGCCATGCGCTCCCTCTCCGACGATGACTCTCACAACCGTCAGCTCCCCTCGCTAGCAATTGCATTTGCAAACACAACGGGTTACTCCGTCATTTTGTTAATGGGGATGGAGCCCTTCTCCGGCCAGGCCTATGGTACGCTGCTATGGAAGCTTCCAGACTGCTCCATGGGATGGTCTGCTCCGCTGGCCATACTGACTTCCGTGTCAGTGTGCCTAGAGTGTTGGTGGTACGAAATTATGGTGGTGCTCTGCGAGCTGTTGGCGGAACCGAAGGAGGCAACTGTGGCGAGACAGTTTTCGTACTGGCCGCACCAGCAGCCCGCAGAGCACCACTATGATTTCATACCACCACCACTCTAGGCAAACTCAAGTCGGCACGGCCAGCCAGAGCAGCCCACCCCTCCCGCGGAGCAGTCCAGAAGCTTCCATTGCTGCGTGCCGTAGGCCTGGCCGCAGAAGGGCTCCATCCCCATCACCAGGCCAGATACGATAGAATAACCCGTTATGTTTGCAAATCCGATTGCTAGCGATGGGTGTTGACGATTATGGGAGTCATCGTGGTCTGAGAAGGAGGACGTGGCTTTGATGGGGAGCTGGCGATTCTATGTGGTGCGAAAAGGTATGAGGAGGAAGCTACCCCTCCTTGCTAGACCTTTTCATCTCAAACCAAAAACTTTTTAAATAAAATATTTTTTGTTTAAGTCATAAATAGTAAAATGCTTACATAGTTCTGAAGGATGATGTAATATGTTATTTTTAATACTTTACAAACAAAAAACATTTGAAGAGTCCACATGGTTTTACTTTAGTGCCTTCTCAAAGGCTCGTGTGGGCAACAACCTGCATCACAACGCAGCTGCCTCCGCTACTGCTGTAATTATATTATAACACTAATATTTGGTCAACTATCTTGTATTTTTGGTGAATTTTAAAATTAAAGTGCACTTAACCATTCCCATACAGTTTTCGAGTGGAAACATTCACATAAGTATCAACCTATAACCTCCACCTGATCAATTGTAGAGCACTGCTCATAAAGAAATACTTCGGCCCTTCACTACACACCACCAATGCATTTCGAGTCTCCGATGCTATGGACAGTTTGCTTCGTCGTGTTTGCCGGATAATGTATTGGGTGGCCGTGATTGGATAAAACTTAAAATGAGTGGTATATATATATATATATATATACTTTTATTCAGCAGTTTTGTTCATTTCCAACTTCTCGGACCCCACTCGCTTAATATTTTTCTTTCGAGACGGCACAGTTGAAGGAAAGAGTGTTTGCGTGGCTGTGATGCATTAGCAATGTGCGAGTCAGTTAAATTGGTGTTGGGGGCCAACCGATAGCCGGCGAAAGGATAGAAAGGAACCGGCACAGGGGACTCGAGCCCACCTCCATCGTCTAAATTTTATGTGGGCACCAAGGGAGGGAAGTGGAGGTACATGTAAATGTTTTTTTTTCTTCTCACTTTTTTTTTTTATCTTTGTGATTTTCTTTGTTTACTTGAGACTGTGTAGCACTTCGGTGGAAAGATATTCTTTTTCGAACCCCCCTTCCTCTTCCTCGGTCTTAAATTTTATGCATTTATATAAAAAAACATTTCTTCTTATGCTTCTTTTTAAATAAATACATAAAATTTAAGACTGAAAATGAGAGACGGGAGATTCTGATACAAATATCTTCCCATTAAAATGCTACCCAGCCTTTCTCAGTCAAATAAACAAACACTTCTACAAACAAAAAAGTGAGTGGAAAAAAAACCCAAAAAAAGAAAAGAAAAATCTCCATTAGCCTTTTCTTGGTGCTCACATTTAAACGCGTGTCCAGTCATATAGACGGCCAACTCCTGCTCGAGTGCTGGCCCCTTCTACCGGTTCCCTTCCTTCCTCCAACTAGCCATCGGTTGAAACCCCAAACCTACTTAGCCCACTCTCTCTTTGCTAATGCATCCCCAGCCACGCAAACACCCATTCCTTTCAACGTGTGCCGTCTCGAAAGAAAACCATTCGAACTAGGGGATCAAGAGTGAGATATGACAATTGAAAGCATCATTAAAAGATAATGATATTTTTATTTCTACTTTGGCCGCAAGGAACATGAATTCAAAACATGACATAGATATCTGAAAAAGCAGGTATGGTAAAGTATAGATTCAAATTTCGGTCCACATCGACATTTCTATATGTTAATGGAAGCAAAAAACAACGGCGAAAGATGGGCATGTTAATTGCCTGCAAATCATATACCAATTTGTAAAAGCGAATTAGAAATAATAGATGAGAACTGAATGAGAATGTAAATTTTTTCTTCTTATACATGCGATGCATGAGGACCTCTTCTTGTTAAATGTTGTTTGGTTCTTTCTCTTGTCCTCTCATCCTCTTGGTCAAGTAAAAAAAATATATATAGGATTGCTGAGCTTAGATAGGCCCTATTCTGCACCCCGCATGAGTTTTGAACTCTTGACCTCCCTTGAAGCTGAACTAACTAGGTGAATGGTGCTCTTATTTGGTTCTTGATCCGAACATTAAGTCCAATAGAGATGCACATATTGCACAAACAGGTCCCAATCAGGTTAGCCCTGTGCCAATGTGAAGGAAATGAAATTCACAAAAAATATATATATGGCTCTGGTTCAAACAAGTTAGAAAGATCCAATTATTGAGTTTTTGCTCATGAAAATGGATATCTTTCACGAACGAGCAGACCAACATTGGGTTCATATTCAGATAATATGACTTTTCTTCACTTGTATGTGATTTGCATAATTCCTCATTTTCAAAACTTCTCAAACAGGTGATGTTATAACCAACATTTTTCTAATCATATAATAACATCATTGGCATGGTACAAGATCTGTTGGTTATAAAAAAGAATCAGATGGTAACTTTGATGAACGAGCAAATTGATCGCACATGAAATAGGTTGGATCAGAGGTCTGATCTGACCCGGATTTGTTGTTGAATTCGGACTAAAGATTTACAACGTGGATCAAACATCTAATCCAACCTGGTTTAGTTGTTGGATTTTGGTTTTACATCAAGGATTCAAAACACATGGGTAATATGATCCGCCTCAAATGATGGATTTCAATGTTGAGCATACAAGCAACATCGCAAGCATAATTATCTTCTAGTTTAGAAGTTGGATTTCATTTTTGCATCACGTCTCTAGATCAGAGGTCTAACCTGATCTGGTTTAGATGTTGGAATTCAGCTTTCACAACAGGGTTTTGATCAGGGGTCTAAACTGATTGCTTTTAGATGTTGGATATCAGTTTTAGATCCAAGGTGTATATTGGAGGTCTAATTTAATTTGGTTTAAATGTTCTGAATTCTTAATCCTTCCCTTCACATGATGTGGCCTGACTTTCAAACATCCCCATTAAAATCAAAACGAACATTATAATGAAAACATATCTTTATCAAAGATAAAGATTCCAATTTTCCCATGTAGACATATATCAAATATGAAATCTTCAATACAAGCTCTTTTGATGGCAACATCAAAGTTAGCAGTCTACCAACAGCATGTCTTAATCGTTGATAAAACAATCTTTTTGGCAACACTATACAAAGAATCATTGGAGATCATAAATTGTTCATATAATTTACAGTTCCTTTTCTGTAATTGTCTCCAACCAACTTCTTAAGCAGGCAATCCTACAAACTACATTTATCGAATCATATAATAACATCATTCGCATGATCCAAGATCTGTTGTATATAAAAAAAAATATAGATAGTTATTTGGATGAACGACCAAATTGAAAGTACATGAAATAGGTTGGATCATAGGTTTGATCTAACCCGGATTTGTTGTTGAATTCGGACTAAAGATTTACAATGTGGATGAGACATCTAACCTAACCTGGTTTAATTGTTGGAGTTTGGTTTTAGAACAAGGATTCAAAACACATGGGTAATATGATTAGCTTCAAATGATGGATTTGAATGTTGAACATACGAGCAAGATCACAAGCATATTTATGATCCGATTTAGACGATGGATTTCACTTTTGCATCACGGCTCTAGATCATAGGTCTAATCAGATCTGATTTAGATGTTGGAAGAGGTTTCAAAACAGGGTTTTGATCAGAGGTCAAATTTGATCGGCTTTAGATGTTGGATTTCAGTTTTAGATCCACGGTGTGGATCGGGGGTCTAATCTAATTTTGTTTAAATGTTGGACTTAGATTTTGGGCTAAATCTGATTAGACCTATGATCATTGGCATCAACCAAAATCTGGTGGTTCTACAACCAACTTCTACAATCTAGTTTAGAAGTTGGATTTCATTTTTGCATCACGGCTCTAGATCAGAGGTCCAACCTGATCTGGTTTAGATGTTGGAATTCAGCTTTCACAACAGGGTTTTGATCAGAGGTCTAAACTGATTGTTTTTAGATGTTGGATATCAGTTTTAGATCCAAGGTGTAGATTGGAGGTCTAATTTAATTTGGTTTAAATGTTCTGAGAGCAGTAGTGGCCACGGCCACCGCCTCTTCCTCGTCCCACAAATGAGCAGTAGTGGACAAGATACGATATTGCCTCTAAACGCTATTATTCGGCAAAGATCGATTGAATCAGATGAGTTGTTTTAAAAGACGTCTGATCAACTTTTCAATTACCGATTGTTTATGGACTCTCACCAGTCAAACCATATTGAAATCCCTTTAATTAAAAAAAAGAGGAAACAACATCGTTGAAGATTCTTCTATGGGCTTCATCTCTACTTTAAAGCCAACTGCTTCAGCCTTTGGTTTAAGATCTTCTAGGTTTGCAGGAATCCACAGGCAAAATAGCAATTACTTCTGTGAGACTGAAACTTTAACTCCAAATTTATTTCAGACATTTTATATTTTCGGGGTTGTCAAAATGGGAGAATGTAGAATTAAGAAATCAGATTTGACTCTGGTTCATACACCTAAAGGAAGTGCTGTTTGGAGTTTTTGTTCATGAAAATGGAGATCTTTCTTGAAAGTCCAACGTAGTGAAAGATATTAGTATGAAAATTTCACAATCTTGAACGTATTGTGACTAATCGGATCAGGTTTATGGATCTATGAGCCGACTCCTGCTTTTACATCTGTGAATCTAGGCCTCGTTCGAGTTTTGCTACGTGAGTATGATCTAAGAAAAGAAAAATTAAGAACCAATCTAAGAAGTGAAGAAAAAAAAAAACAGTGGTGCATTGATTGACTATATATTAGAGCGAGTCACACTTCAACTACTAAAACACAGTACCAGGAAAAACATATAAAATAAACAGAAAAGCATATCTGATTATAAAATCACACATGCATGCATAAAGAGTGCAAAGATAGTCTGATCTTCGTTATTACAGAACCCTGAACTGAACTTAAGAAAATGAAGAAAGCGCCTTCCATGCTTCTTCTAAGGCTCCACCTCTACTTTGAAACCAGCTGCTTCAGCCCTTTGTTTAAGATCTTCCAGGTTTGCAGGAATGCGCAGGCAAATCACCAATTTCCTAAGAAGACAAGATCAAGCGTTAAGAAAAATGACAGATAAAATCCGATGATCATACAAAAAGCAAAAGGCAGTAACACATACGGATCATCACGCCGGCCAGCGATGCACAACTCCAGCTGATCGTTGTCTGACACCTTTATGATGTGTTCTTCCTCTTCTGTTACCCCAGAGATGAATGGCTGCCAAAAAGAAAAAACAAAGCAAAAATATTACGACATGTTTGATCATAATCTAAATGAAATATAATTCACATAAAAACTAAGTACTGTTTGCAATTGTTCGTCAACTATTCCCCTCCAGAATTTCCGTTGCCGAAAGAAATGACAATTATGACATCTTGCTTTCCCTTCTCTCATAGTTGAATTCGCTGCACTTGCACTTGCTTTTGCTTCCCGTTTAGGCGCCATAGTTTCTATCTCTCTCTCTCCCCCTCTGGTTTAATATCTTGCTCTTGGATCTGTCTCACCCTTTATATAACTTTCAGTAAGACAGCATGATCAAAGAGAAGTCTGTGAGCTTTCGTTTTCTCTTTCAACCTCCACGTGACCATGTTATATAGCAAAGAGCCTATTTATGCTATTTCAAACTGCATGCGGTTTTTTTGTGCTTTATCAATATACTCCTGTGAGGCTGTGAGCAACACGGTTGGGTGATTACTTTAAAAGGGGAATTTTATTCTTGAAAAAGAAATTTAAATACTTGTTTGTTATCGCTTTTTTATATTGCTAAAAATGAGCCAAGTTTATGCACTTAGAAATTTTTTTTTCAATTGGTTACTAATTTAAGTTAGCATTCATGTGACAGAAAACATATATGTTTTCAATGAAGACAAACTTAATTGGATTATTTTGTATTCGCTTATTTAGCTATACTTAGCAATGTAACAGAAGATTAAATATTACATTGAGCTAAGCTAAAATAAGGTAGACTATATATCTTTGTTTTTACCAATGTTGAAGAAGGGGAGGATTTAAATCTATTTTTCTTCTTGCTTTGCTTTAAGTATAACATCCAAATGCATTAAAAAACAAATTGGACTAGTGGGATTTTAAATCTTTTAAGTCAATATTCGAATCACTTAGCTAGGTCCCTCTTTGTAGCATATTCTTATTTTTTTTTTTAAATGTCAATTTGCAGTCGGTGGCTGAGGGATAAAAGGAAGTTGTAGCTTAGATGTTTTATTAATAAATATACTAAAATAAATCATATTGGTTATCAACATACTGTGCTTTAATCTATAGTTTGGGTCAGTCTTTGATGAAGCATATATTTGAAGTTACATTTGAAGAAAAAAATGTACTAATATTAAATTTGAAAATAATAACTAGCTTAAGTCAAAAAAGAAAAAACTTTGGATGAAAGAATCGAATATAACAGAAAATACACCATGGTCGTACATTTTTAATTAGCAATTAGCCCATTTGTGCTATTTCAAACTACATGTGCCTTATATGTATTTGCTGATATACGCCCATTTGGCAGAAAATATTTATTCATGAAAAAGATACAGACACCCTTTAAATACTCGTTGGTTTTTGGTAACCTTTCTAACGTTAAAAAAGAGGAAATTTTTCAACAAAAGAATCAACTATAATAGGAAACAGAAACGTGGCTTTTTTTTTTTTTGTAAGGTTAAAAGGGAACCAAGTTTATGAACCATTATTTAGGAACATCTTTTTGTCAATTGGGTACTAATTTAAACTGTGATTGATGTGACAGGAAACGAACAAGCTTTTAATGAAGACAAACTTAATTAGATTATTTTGTATTCACATATTTAGCCATATTTAGTAATATTCATATATAATTGAATATTGCATCGAAATTAAGAAACTAACAGTGTAAACTAGATACATTTACTTTTACCGATATTGAAGATTGGGAGCTTATGTTAAGTTTTCAGAGAAAACAAAATAAATCGTCTGTTGTTGAGGGAAGTTTTCATATTAATGAAACCTTTTTTTATCAATTTTATTGGTAAATTTGTATGGTTAATATGGAAACTGGATTGTATGTGTTTTATATGCGTATTTGGATGAAGCACTTTGCTGTCATTTTTCTGAAAAGTTTACTTGGGTGCAGCTTTCTTGTTTGAGAAATTGAAGAAACACACACCAAACTTTTGATTTTATATATATATATATATATGTGTGTGTGTGTGTAAAGAGAGTTTTTTTTGTTCATCCGACCGTCCATCCATCTGTGATGTGTAAGGCATCCGCATGGACGAATGGCTGGAGATATATATATATATATATATAATGCTCCGTCCAAAGGGTACTGCCATCTCTTTGTACTAATTAGACTAAGCATGCACTTGTCCTGATTAACTTTTAATTGTTGCTCAGCAATATATCTCTGAGAAAAAAACTCTGCAACTCAAAGGTCCTCACACACATTTGCTGATCACGCTGCCAAGGTCCAGCTTTTGCCTATTCCGTTCTTTTTTGAAGGTTGGTGATGTGAGGAGGAGCTCCTGCTGCACTTGAGTGGCACCATCGAGGAAGAGCCATGGCCGGTGGTAAAGATACACTAAAACAATTGGATGATCCCCGGATGCAGGTCTCGACCTTTTGATTTGAGCAGAAAATAGTTGTCGTGGAAAACTGAAGGTTAGATTGTCGCTGAAAGAATCCATTAAAATGCTTAATCGGTTCATAAGGTCCAATGACAGAAAAAGGGCTTCTGTTGACAGAAAAAAACTCATCTTCTCTTTGCCTGTATCAATGTTTGCCTACCATATGTACAGATAAGTGTTGGTGTAAGATATATGCTTTCATCGTGGAGGTGAACTTCTCTTGCTATATAAAGGAGGCTTATGGGTAATCTTCTCTGAGTCTGTGCCAAAAATCATGACAAATTCATAGAACATTAATGCAGTTTTCCTGTCATCAAATGCTATCAGAGAGCTACATGTGGAATTAATCGAGTTACTTGTTGATTTCGCTATATGTCTCTGCTGGCGGGTATAAAACATTTTCATGTGGATCATACGCGTGGCAACTATATAACTAGACTGTTAACATATTCATGCTCAAGCATAGACCATGTATATCTATTTTTTAAGCCAACGCATGTCATAAGTACTGATCTTTGATTGGTTAGTTGCTTTGATGATATGCCACCATTTAGCTGGTTTCGATCTTTGATTGGTTAGTTGCTTTGATGATATGCCACCATTTAGCTGGTTTCTGCATGAGAAGCTTATTCCCCTCAAACTTTTCTTGATGTTGCAGTTATTATTTAAGTAATAGATATAGGCCTTATTGGACCACATTGCTTATATATATATATATATATATATATATATATATATATATATATATATATATATATATATATAATGAAAATACGTCAACGTTCGTTCTCTTCTTTTTTTCATTTCCTTTGTTGTTATCAGATGAGCGCTTTTCATTTTTAAATTTCTGAAACTTTTTGGTCATTTTGCATCCGAAACATATGAGTTGTTGCCCTTCCTTCGGTTCACAACTTATATATAGCAGTTTGTTAGATTTGAGAGTCCGAAGAAATGGTCGGTCGGATCCATTTCCACCATATAAAGAGAATGGAGAGTAACTGCTTCTAACTGCCAGATTCAATTGCGCTACTCTTTTTAAACCATGCCCGAGGCTGCAAACTCTCCGCTGTAAATCGATCCCTCTCCTTCGTCTTCACACCCTGAGGTTAGACAGAAGTAAGAAGCCAGTGAAGGAAAAGAGTTGAGGAAGAAAGGATGGCAAGATCCATTGTTTTTATTGCCATTGCCTCCATTTGTTGTTTGTCGCTGGTCAGATTGGCCAGCTGCTCAGATTTCATCGTTGCAGGCAGAGTCTACTGCGACACTTGCCGAGCCGGGTTCGAGACGAACCTGACCACTTACATCTCTGGTAATGATCCAAAGTGCTGCTCAAAATCCTCTAGTGTGTGTTTGTTTTTAGTGTTCTTCATAATCTATTTCATATCCTTGTAATAATTTTTGAGCAATTATAGGTGCGCCTCTCAAAATCGAATGCGAAGACCGTGAAGGCGACCATCCTAAGGTGGTCATAGATGGAGTAACAGATGAAACAGGAACTTACGAGATTCCGGTGGCCGGCGAGCATGAAGATGATATCTGTGAGGTGATGGTAACAGAAAGCCCCATCGCTGACTGCAACGAGCTCTCACCTAACCGCAACCGGGCCCGAGTCCTCCTGGCCAAGAACAGTGGCATGCCTTCCCGCCTGCGCTACGCGAACTCTATTGGTTTCTTGAAGAAGGAACCCCTCCCCGAATGCGGACCCTTGCTCCAGGAGTTACTTGCAGAGTGAGAAAATCTAGGATTTTTGGAAAACCCAGATAATCCCAGAAATAAGCGGGTTTTCGTGTTTTTTTTTTTTTTCAGATTCTCCCCAATGTTGGTTACTGTTTAGGAAATGATAACCCATAGGGGTTACAGTTTTTTTGTGATGTTGTTCGTCTCTTATGTTGGATCCTTTGTGGTGATTTAGTTGTTTCTATGTCTGATAGAAAGACAGAAATAAAGAACTTCCATGGCATGGCCTGCCTTGATAAGGCTTTTTCTTTGCTATACTTAATTTGGGATTATATAGATTTGAAGTAAACTTGTTTACTTGGGCTAATTGGTCCCATGAATAATCTTTTCAATCTGATCTCATAAAAAACTTTGATCTCCAATGCATCACGATATTCAACTTCTTGAATCTAACGGTATTATTTGATCTTGCCATGTAGAATGGCAAGAGACTCGTATACAATTTTATGGTTCATCAAACTAAAGATCTTAAAGTCGGACATACAATGCGGTTGATTGGTGAAACCAGTATTATCAGAATGGTGATTTGAACCAAATCGGTGGCAAAGCAATTCAATTCTAAATCCATTTCAATAGTGTTGCATATCAAGTTTCCATTAGTTTCATAATATATTTTAAAAAATAGTTTTATTCATCTCTTATATGTTTGTTCGTATATTTTTTAAATGATTTTTTTAAATATTTTTGGGTATTCACTATTCACATGCCTCACCGATTCGGTTCACAAACCGATTTTTACAACACCGGGTGAAACAAAATACAAGTTCCTAAACAAGGCTTTCTCTTCCCCCAAATTTCACTAGGAGAGTCAACCGATATACATAAAAAGATGTTCTATTTCCTTGCATCCCTTGTTTGATGGAAAAGTTTTAGGAAGATAATTCCAATAATGTCCAGGTTCATACTGGATTGTCCACTATCCAATCTAACCAGTTAGCCTTTTGCATAACATCAAATCATTTCATTAGTAGAGATGTCAATGGATCGGATTTGAATTGGGTATCTAATGGAACCACATTAAATCAATTGGATATATAAAAACTGAAGTCCACATAGAAAATTGGATATGGTTCCATGACATCTGATCAGATCTGGATTCTTATTTAGCGTTATGTAAACATTTGATCAGTAACGGGTATCATCTTCAATGTAAATTGCCCAGTTAATTTTACCAAGTTCAACTTTTCAAATTGGATTTTCATTTTATTATCAAAGGCAGGATCATATTATATGTATTTAAGCTTCAATCAAGGTCAGATTGCAGGATTTTTCTTCTTTTTCTTTTTGGGATATGAATTGATTTTTTTCTCTTTGCTACTTGAATCTGAATAGACAAACATCCGAACTTGACTTGCTTTTCTCGATCGCACACTAGATATTTAAAAGCTTCCAAGCAAAATTGAGTGATAAGATCAGGATGAGATGTGTAAATCAAAGAAAGCTACTCATTATGAGATTGAAACAAATTTGAATACATTTTCTATTTATTGGATGATAAAGAAGAAAGCTGCCAAATGATTGGATGCAATTGGATTTTCTTTACTTGATTATACGGCAGATACGCGTAGATGAATCAAGATATCCCTCGGCTGGACATCGATCACTATTTTGAATAGGATATGGTCCACGGATCCAAATAGAAAAAGGAAGGCATCACCCAATATATCAACGTCAAGATGGATCTAATCGGAGTTTATCACCCAATACATATCATATCGGGATGTTTAATTTTAAATCATTCGTAAGATTCAAAAATAAAAAAAAATGACGTCGAGATCATAGGTAACAATTATAAGTGAGCAAACTGTTATGGCATCGGAACCCAAATTTACAATATTGAGATAAAGAGATCTAAGGTCAATCCTAGAAGGCGAATTGCTCGCTATACCGGAAAAAACAGGAAGAGGTGAACCCAAAAAAATGATAAGCAGATATGTAGCAAATTCACTAGAAAAACTAGACATGCATTCGTTGACAAATTTAAGGGCATGTTTGATTGCTTCGACAATGCCCCGTGGCGAATTCAGAGTGAGGGAACAGCCCTCTCCCCTTCTATGTACCTTCTTTACCCAATTTCAAGACTAAGAACTTAGGCAGTGTTGAAGAAAGTCTTGAACTTCATGGTGTGATTGTCCTTAGTAAGGAACACGTAAATTTTGCACCAATCAAGCCTGGCCTTTGAAGGAAGAATTCTGGTTACATAAAAAAACATTTGAAAAATGGCAACAGAAACCCTTTACATGTAACAATTATTTTTTATTGTGGAAAAAATTTAGTTCCATGTCCATTTCAAATTGGAATATCAAGTTTCATTTCATACAAGAAACACAATTGCCCTCTTGCTAAAGAGGGCATCCTCTTCAAGACAGAAATACTAGGATAGTCTTTCCATCAGCGAAGATCGATACCAACAGGTATACGTTACCTGACATTGGTACAAGTCGCAGCACAAGAACTTGACCGTGGAACGGGGAAAAAATTACAGACCATTTAGGTTTCCCCTCACAAGATGCTAAAAAGTTGATGAGATTACCAAAGGCATCAACGTCTATTTATCAGGCTACGCCACTTATCAGATCCCTGCGGTTGAAGATACTATTAGCCTACTCTACAAGAGAGCATTAACTAATCAATTTTCAGCCTCCATCTGGGCCGCGAGCTGATCTTTTTGGTGTCCTCATCGTATGACTGCAACTGCAATGCTAATATTAGAAGAGAGCCAAAGATAAAAATAGATTTTCCTGAATACAGAAGATCAAGAATACGTTACAAGTGCTTACATGTTGGATGCCAAACTGGGGAACTTGAACCCTTTTAGACCCATCAGCCAACCGCTTAGACTGAAATGAATTGGTTAGGCTAGTAAAATCATTGAAAACCTGCAAAAAAGAAAAGGAAGGGAAAAACTTGATAAGGTCAAAATGAAAACGGGTAATCTAACATACTAATATATGCAACATACAACAAAGATGAGACACTTGAAGGCAAGTTTCTGAAGAGAAAGGCTTGATCTGGTACTCATAATTGACGAAAAAAGGAGATGTGGAAACATAGCAGAGACAAGTAGACAACCCATCCATGATCTTAGACAAGTCAAAATTTTTGACAGATGTAAACTTCTGAGAAAGTTGCTAATAGTGGAGTTTAAAGAAATTTATTTGATATGCAGCGAGTGTGAAGAGTACCTGATCTTGAATTGCTCCGATCAGCTTTTTTTTGCACCCAGAAGCATGAACGGTTTTCAAGTTGGGACATTGAAGAATGACACCCTCTGAAATAACAATATTGCAAGAAAATCAAACCAAGATCCATCTCCCACAATATACTCTGACATCCATTTGGTATTGGATTCAAATAAAATATGAGCTTAGTAATGGAACCTAAATAACACACCTGGTTGCAAGTTTGTACATGAATTGATGTTGAGGTCCTGAAGCTCTGGACAGTTTAGGTATAATGCCTGCATTTAAGCCAAACACTTAGACCGACCCCAAAAAGTGAAAAGGATCCTAATGGTTTCAGTTAGGGATAACATACATCTAAACCAGAGCAACCCCATAAGCTAAGTTTCTTCAACCGTGAGTGCTTAATAATTAGCTTTTGACAAATAGATTGCAATTTAACAACAGGTGGCTTCGGATAGTAGCCATGACCCAATTCATTTTTGTCTGTTAACATTCCTTTGGCATCAGAAGCATCATCACGAGAGCAGGGATCTAGTATTGGCATTCCACAATCAATAAGCTGTAGAAGTGGCAACTGAGCAGCAGCAAATTGAATCCCACCTGAGAAAGAACAGCAAAATAACATTAGAATATTTGCAATGTCCCATGATAAGTAATGCAGCAAGCAAAGGGTTTTGTGCCTATATGTTCAGACAACTCTACCAGCTCTAGACCAATAAAGGTCAGAGTTGTATAAATTCGTCTAAAGCAGCATCTACATCACACTCATGGGCCCATGGCATCAAAGCCTCCCGCTGACCCTCAACAAATAATGAAGTGAATCTATAAAAATGCATCTTCACAGGTTAATTGCCACATCAACTAGGCTGAAGTCCACGCAAATGTTCTTGGTAAAAATATTATAGAGGTTCAATTTTTGACGACAAAGGAAAGGACATGGTGTGATCAAGTTCAAAAGATCTTAACTGGAAGTGATGTTAGGACAAAATGCAAGTAGAAGTCGGGATAGAGATCTCTGAAAAACATTGCATATCATTCCAATGCCATTGTCAGTAATGCTTGAGCTGAAAACAGAATTAGCAACTAATCAGCACCCATATAGAGAAAACTTAAGTATAGAATAAACATCCATGTTTATTATTTTCAACAATGAAAATAAATATCCTGCTAAAAGAACCGAACATACCCACTAAGATCTAACAATTCTAGAGAACTATAGCTTGAGGCAATGGCAGCTACAGATGCATCTGTAATTTCTGAACCAAGCAACAGGGCAAGCATGCGTAGACTCCTGCATAAACAGACACTAACTTGTAAAGCCATGGCATGAGAATCCCAAAGCGAGAAAAGAGAAAAGGAAATTCCAGCAATGCATAACCATTGACCAATTTGCAAAAAAAACAGACGACAAAAGACAGCAGACTTAGAACATACTATAACAAGGAACATAACCAAGCTTGCTGACAAGCTAAACAAAACATAGCGAAGAGGCAAGTATAGAATGCAGACATGCAAAATATAGGCTACAGTATTGAACTGAAGATTTTAGAACAAAATCTTAAGTGAATTTAACATTGTAGGAAAAAGAAAATATTTCTTTTCCCTTCCCTCCTAACTGTCGAGAGTGTGCATGTGTGCTTGCTTGTTATACACAGTGGACAAATGCAGAGTTTAAAAAAAACCATGAACTGATATCATATTGAAGCTAACTGCATTCTCAAGCTACATGCCCACAAAATCCCAATTTGTTCTGCAATCAGAAGCAATACAAACCTCAAGTTTGCACTGGTAAGTGCAAGGACAAAGTTATGAGATAGCCGAACAGAAGCAATATGTACATTTCGCAACCTTGGACAGCTTCTTCCAAGATTTTCTGCCATGCTACATAGATCAGTTGAATCATTTTCATCCCGAACAAAATCAAGAGAAAGCTCTTTCAGGCTAGGACAGTTCAGCACCTACAATATTAAGACAGTGCAAGAACAATGCATAAAAATTTTGAGCACAGTAAAGTGATGATATACTGCAGCAACTTAACAAGCACTAGGTACCGTTTCACTCAGACAGTAGAGATCTGACAACCAGAGGGTTACTAGACTTGATGAGTACAGTGCAAGACGACCAAGATTTGTACAGCCTTCAATCTTTAAAACAGAAAGATACTTGCTTTCTGAAACAAAACGGCCAAGCTCATCCCTGCAGACAAAAAGTTGTGGCTCAGAAATGAAGGGGGGAAAGCTAGTGCTAGTGTCACCAAGACAAAGAATTCCACGAACCCAAATCACAGAAGATAACAGAAACAAAGTCATTGAGCTGCATGCATGTCATGAGAAAAAGTGAACTAATAAGAAAAAAAAAATACCATAGGCTTGCAAAGGTTAGATGATGCAGATGCGGTACAGCTAAAAGGGGAAAAACAAAAAGAGGGAAAATGTAGGGATCCTGAAACGACATCCTCCTCAACCACCACAAAGCCACATCAAGACCGTAAAGTACAATTATAAGTACATAAAGTAAATGTGCAAGACGGACCATGAGGATGATATTTAGCATATACAAGAGCAAGAAACACAGATTCAAGATCCTTGCGGGCGTGGATGCACAGCGGCACATGCAACTAATGGATCACATGCGTACTTTACTAAAACAAGACAAAATAATCGGAAGAACAGAAGAGCACATCTCTAACCCTCGTGGGTGCTGGATCGCATACATCTAATGGATAGTCTGGACAAAAAAGAGCATGAAAAAATATTGAAAAGAGCGCATAACCCTAAACACATCGAATAAGCCTACCATGCTTAAAAGAGCTAGAGTATGCAGTATATAGTAGAAGCAGCAACACCCAGATCATTATAGAAATCAATATTAATAACCGATTTACCACCAAAATCACCCGATACACCATCATCAACATCAGAAAAGGTACGATCAGGACAAACGAAATATCGCAGCCATTGGCGCTGTGATCATTATTATCATCACCATTAGCATCCATCCGAGCTCCCTTGTGGCTTCTTTGAGTAGAATAGTCAAGGCCAGGTATATTGAACAGATTTTGGAGTTCGGTCACCATCATCGTCATCAAAGAGAGAAAGTAATGAAAGAATACCGACCAAAATAATCGCCAAATCGCTAATACACTAACCAAGAACTTGCAAAATAGAGACTAGATGTTTCAAAAAGGAGACCCAAAACTCAAGCTTGACCAAGTGAAGGGACTAAACTGGAAGAGCATGAAACAGGAGAGAAGAATACAAACCCAGTTATCCTGTTAGCTGCAGATTCAGCTAGCCGGATCTCCAACCCCTCCAAATTGGGACAGATGAACGCGATATACGCCAAAACGGTAGCATCGATCTCACTGTGAAAAAATCAGTTCACATCCATTAGAGATTATACGTTCTGCCGCATCTCTGACCTAACCAGTATTCTAAGATCAGGTCGCCGACCAGGAAACCCAACAAAAGGAAAAACATTTCGCAAGTTGAACATTTTTTCTGCTATTTCACCACGGTCCAAAAGACCACTGAAAGCAAAAATAAATTTGGCGATGAAAAAACGCGAAAGGCAAGGTACTATAAATGCGAATCCACTCCCCCAACCTTTCGATCCGAAGCGAGAGGCGGGCGAGCATGGGGCATTTCTTCAGAACAGTGCCGATCGACGCTGTTGGCCTCCGACCAACCGATATACGGATCTCCTCGGTAGCTGCCCAGATAAGGGCGGCGCACTCTCGCCACTCCCGGCACACCTGCGCCGCAGCCAGCAACGCCGGCGGCGGCAGCCTCCGAAGAACCTCAGCCAGGCATCCATCGGGGACCGCGCCACCCGAGCCTGCAGCTACCTCGGCAGTAAAGTCGAGGTGACGGCGGGAGGCGGAGGAGTGTGCTGGGGGCTTGTGCTTGGGAGCGGCAGCTGTGGTGGAGGAGGAGGGCGGAGGAAGGGAAGAAATGGGCGGTGGCGTGAGAAATGGAGGGTGGTGAAGGGAGGGGGAGGAGATAGAGGAGGTGCAGGTGTGACCCTTCTTGGGGAGTCCACACCTCCCACAGTTGTAGCTCCCCCTCCTCTTGCCAGCAGCCAGCCGGGCAGCTGGAACGCAATGGACTGCGCCACCACCCTCGCCGGATTCCGGCGCCCCTCCCCCTTGCATCTTCCCCGCCTTCTAGATAGAACTTCTAGAGAGAGAGAGATCGACAGAGATAGAAAGAGAGAGAGGGAGAGAGAAAGAGAAAGTGGGAAGGAGGAGGGAGGGGATAGAAATAGTGGAGGGAAGAGAGAGAGAGATGGCGGGAGTTTCTGTATTTGGCGGGTGTTTTTAACTTTCCAGAGAGAGACGTGATGAAGGAGAGTGAATTTCCAATCCTACCCTCATTTTCTGGCAATTGACCATTGAATCCCAGTGGGTTCGTGACATCATGGAGTTGGGCTGTCGATGGATCGGGTCCATACCATCCGTGAACGAATCCAGACCCGGGTTTGTGATTTTTAACTTCCTCTAATTGTTCAACACGATAAGTCCTTTTGTAATGCTAATCAAAAGTACAATATGTGCTGATTTTTAGCTCCGGCAATATAGAATAAACAAAAGCAAAACTAAAAATAATTGTTAACTAGTTCCATTAACTTCAGTTAATGCATTCATAGTAAAACTGGGATGAAATTTTAACCAAAGATGCAATTTGATTTGACCTAACTAAGTTTATAAACTCGTCTATGATACCAATCTTTAAATACCCACATCAAGCAACTTGTTTCAGCTTTAATTAGTTGCTAATGAAATTCAAAACTAATCACCAACAATTTAGTTTAATGCCCATTTCAGTTCTCAGTTGGTTTAAGTATCAATCACTTGTTTATATCTGAATACAAATACATATGCACAATATGCATATAATATATTTAGACGAGCTGAGCCAACAAGCTGTTGTTCATGCTTCGCTCATCTACCTAAAGATAAACAATCCTATACTACTGGTTCTCAAGCCAANAAACCCGATCCCTGAGCTTAGGGTTAACTCAGTTTCCCGGAAAGTCGTCCCGGATTCCACTGAGGATTAACTGGATTGAGTCTGGTCCACGCTGACCAAACCCTAGTTGAAGGGCAATTTCGTCGTTTGAGAAAAGCCAGTTTGGGGCTAAATAAGGCATTCAATTATTGAATGGCTCATGATCTTTCGACAAAGGGGCGGCATTCACCCACTCTCCCGAGTAATGAATCGGATCCGGTTCTTCCTCTCGGTCCAGAACCTGAACAAAGGACTCATGGGCAGATGGAACAAAAGCTAAACTGATCTGTGGATCTGATACGGACAATGGATCAGACCATCTCGTACGAGGTTTGGATAAGGCTCGTGCTTGGCACTCAGGGTTTGGATATGGATATGGATATGAATATGGGTCGGCTTGGATTTGGTTTCAGATTTGGGAGGAAAGCAACATTGAAGATTGAAAGGGTTCTGATTGGGCATACTTATGAGATTCGATCCGTTTATAGTACCATCCGAGAATGCCTCATTCATGCGCTCAAATGGGTAGGTTGATGAGTTTGCCCTAACCCTAGCATCTCAATAATGGGCCTGAAAATATCCCTAGTTGGATATCTCATTTAATCCACCAAATCTCTCGAATAAATCCACCAATCTCCACCATTGGAAAAAAAATCTCAGACAATCCCCTCCATCGGATCCTCTGGATCCGTCACCAGATCCAGTCGTGCTGCAAAGTGAATCGGGTTTGGAACTTACCAATCCATATCCAAACCCATTTTACTCATTCAAGAATGCAATGCCTAGCTCTCATGTTGCTCACGTATTCTGTAACTATGATAAATTCAGTTGCATATTACTACATGGGGATTTCCATTTCACACTGTTTGTCAACCAATGAGAAAGTGGTTTCTTGATCATCTTTTCCGATGGAAACAAACATCGAATTCGTGTGAAAGTCCATCCTGATCCTCCTCTTCCATAGGATGGCCCGGCTCTAGAAAGTCTCTCTACAAAGAAATTATATCGCAATGAATTGAAAAATCTTTATATTTATGGAAATCCCCATAAACCTGGTTAATCTGACATTATGCAAACTCATCAGAAATCTACTTTGAAATTGATGCGATCTATAACCAAAAAGGAACGCCCTCTTTGTTTTTCCCCAAATCATTGGGGAAAAAAATCACGACCTGATAATTTTGCAACAAAAGAAAATCATGAAATTATCGGAATAACACAAAAAGGTAAGCAGAGCTTGCTTTTTCCATGTTTGATTCTCTCTGCCCACATAAAAGGGCACAAACACGATATGGGTATCAGACTCCATGACAGTTCAGGCAATAAAATCAAGTTTTCTATAAGACGGGTGGAAACTTGAGCGATCACCTGCAGTTTTATTAATGTTATTTGAAAGTTTTACTATGAACTTTCAGCACCAGCCAAGCTATATTATTATGTAAGTAAATGTTTGTTTGGCAATAGTAACACATTGTTATTGTTATAAAAATTTATTCAAAAAAATGAAGCAGATTCATGACATTCTATAGCACACCGACAGTAACAATGTGTTGAATAGTCCACAAAAAGATTCAGGTAGAATCTAGCTTTTAACTTATAATATTCAATTAAACCGTTTTCAGATTCAAACTCAAATCCACATTTTAGCTTTCAAAACAAATTCACATATGACTAGCACTCGTGTTCGGATGCATTTGTAAAAACTGCACGCTGAATTTGAATTCGATGAGCAATCTGATTTGAATTTCTCGACTAGATTCAACTGAGCAGGTAGGTAATCTGATCGATAATGGGATACGTCGGGTCGGGTCCATTCACATGCACAGTGCTAATTGTTAGAAATATTATTTTACTGTTTACTATGTTTTAGTATCACTTTGACAGCAGTACATTGTTCATTTGATATAACTCTGTCTACGACTCACATCACATATACGATGTTTACTTGTATTGCTAAACATTAAAAGAAAGTTTGGAATCGGAGTTCTTTAATTGTTACCTTTTTTTTTTTGTCAATTTTGAAATAGTGTATTGAAAATGAAAAAGCAAGTGGGTGTGAGCTTGGATCGTCTAAACATAGCCATTTTATGAGCTCAACTTGATTTGTGTTATCGAGTCAACTTTAAAAAGGTAGTGCTTGCTTGGTTCACTTTAACCATTACGTGCATATATACATACCTATATGAATTAAGGTGTGTTTGTTTCACTGCAGATCTCGTATATAAGTGCCTATGAATTAAGGTGTGTTTGTTTCACTGCGGATCGCATATATACGTGCCTATGAATTAAGGTGTGTTTGTTTCACTTCGGATCTCATATATACGTGTCTATGAATTAAGGTGTGTTTGTTTCACTGCGGATCTCATTTTAAGATTTCAAAATCATCGATTTAAGGTCAGACCCCTCCCCACGATCTAACTTTAAATTCAATGGGTTTTAGTATGTAGCATCGATTTAAGGTCCACATTACTTGGATCCTCAAATCTTCTAAAGCATAATTTTTAATGTTAGTGCATCTATCAAATGCAACCTAAATTTTATTTGTTAGTGCAGAATGAGAATTCAAGTATACCAGATATCGAGTACTAAAAAATAAATGAGCACAAGTGATGAGTGATGACTTATAGTTTTTGCAGCATATGGTGCTCTTAATAATAGATTTTTAATTGTTAACATTCAACAACATCGATAATTTAACATATTTGAATCCCCTTGTATTATACACCATCATGCATTTGTGTACACATAGTTATGTTAATTCGAAGTACAAACTATAAACTACATACTATGCATTTTTATTAAGTTAAGTCAATAATACAAGCCAGTTGGCTAATAGTCAGGATTAAGCACACAAGTGGCATTGTTGTAGGAGGAAAATGTAAAAAATGTCAAGTTGAAGTCCTAAACCTTACCATTTTGTTGCGTTCACAGTAAAATATATGATACTTAAAATACAACATCGATAGGTGAATCCTTTTTATTTTAAATTTGGAGTTGTGTTTGTTGTTGGTGATGACAGTGGTGCCCCTTTTCATTTACATTGGTGCGCTGTCAAACTGTTATCAATATGGAACGCAGGAGCATAATAAAAATCAATTAAAAACTAGGGGTGAGCATCGAGTCGGGCCACGTACCGAGCCTGGCCACCAAAAACCAGGTCTGACCCGCTGCTCTAATGAGAAGAGGGAGATGGAAAGGAGGAGGGAGAGCGGAGAGGGAGACGGGAATGGAGAGGGGGGGCGGACTGCGGAGAGGGAGACAGAGGACAGGACGAGGGGGAGCTCGGGAGTCGTCGGGCCCGGCCCGACCCACAGGCCTACTATATAAATATATATATATATATATATATATATATATATATATATATATATATATATATATATATATATATATATATATATATAAAGAAAAAGTCAGCCTATATTTTTTTCCTTTTGAGTTTATTTGCGCCATGAAAAGCATCTTGTACGTCAAAAAAGGCAAAAAAAAAAAAGGGCTATAAACCAAAAAGGTAGAAACTAGAAAGGTAGACTTCGGCTGTTGGGCATCACCTGTTATCCAATAGATGGGCAAGTCCGGATCCGAATCACATTCTAAAATGGATTTGACGTTCCAAGAGTCAGTTTGTTCAATCCAACAATTACTGACGTGACATGCAAGTCCGCAAGAAAAGACGCCTACGCTTCTTATGTACCTTTTTGTTGGCCTTTGTCGCTCTCACCAAGCAGCATCAAACCCTGAAAGTCGACAACTTTGTTTTGCCTTTTACATTGGTGCGACATTTGGATGATATCTTTGTTTAATACACGTTGAAAACTTAGTTTTATGAAAATTTAGGAGCGATTGCATGACATCTTCCATCCTTCTCTAAGGCCTCGTTCAGGTTGCATCTCTAAAAGGTGTTTTGGCTCCAAAGCACTGTTTGTGGCATGTTTGGATGATGCTGGAAGACAGGTTTTACAAAACTTGGTTTCCATTCTCGATCGCCTAAGTTTTATGAAAACTAAGTTTTTTATTTTTTATTTTTTGGTTTAAGTGACATATTTAAAACGTAGTTTTGAATAATTTAAAGGAGACTAGTTTTTTCATTCATTTTTAACAAAACCAGATTTTATCAAATCTACTTTTCTTTTTCAAACTCAGCTTTAATGGAATCCAAACACGTTAAAAAACTTAATTTTGAAGGCAACAAGTGTCACCCAAACACCCCTAACTGTTTTAATGAGTTTTGGAAACATAGGTTTTTTAAAAATTACAAAGTCCAACCAAATAAATGTGCCAACAACAAAGCATCCTCTAACATTTGAGGAACAACAAAAAAGGCGCCCAAGTTTTGCCACGAGTTCACAAACATCCGCACTTGAGTAAAAAATAAACCAATTTTTATTACAGTAGTTCTGTTTCACGGAGAGTGTGGAGACTGGTTTACGCGAATTTCTATCAAGTTCGCTCCAGCATCGGAAATAATTGAAATTCGAGACGCTTTACTGGAATTGTAGTTTTGCAAAATGGATGCATCATGGAGAATTTCTAAAGATTTCCAGGAAGGTCTTCAGTCTTCACATTCGCTAGTTCGCTTCCTGCTTTTGCCCGTTGATCATCTTTCTCTCCTTCTCTTTCAGGATCAACTACATGGAGTCTCCAGTCTTCTTTCAAAATAGGTTATTTAGTCGTCTATTTATACAAAGCAGATACAGATTTCTTTCCTTTTTCTGTTGCTTGCTGAGAGCGTGAACTGGTTTTGGTCGTGACAGGAACATATTTGCATCCCCACGGTGCTCCTCGAATGTTACATCAGGTGAGCCCAACGCTATCCCTCCACAATCCTTGTTTTTCTTAAATGGGTTCTTCAATTTCGTCATGTTCTTGCAATGCCCTTTTCTTAGAAGTTGGTCATTTGACATTTTTCGATTCGTTTCATTCTTCGCATTCCTTTGTACTTTTGAAAGTCAATTGGCCAGAGATTGACATTGGTTCAACTTTTTTGGCGGATAACTTATTCCCGTGAATTTGGTTGAGGATAGATTTGTTTGCCTTTTTCTTTTGGTTAAGAATGCAGAGAAATACTGAACAAGGGAGCTACATGCTATTCAATATTTGTTTGTTTTTCTTTAGAAAATGCCAGCAGATAGGAAAATTTTGTCGCGATTTAGTGCAAGTTTGTTGAGCTCACGTTTTTTGACATTTTACTGACCTTGTCTTGAACATGCACATAGATTAACTGCTGAGCCAAAATCGCGAGTTCCTGATTAGACAGGCTTTTAGAGCATCTTGAAAGAGTCTTTTGGGCTTTTGAACTTTGAAAGCAGTCGTAACGTCTTTTAGCTGCAGAAAGGCTAAGGCCTAAAGCGGGTAACTATGTTGGTTGCTGGAGAAACGCAAAATCGACGTTCGTGGATGGCAAAGTGGCAACGCTTCAAATGGGCCAAAGCAGATTATTGTTCAAAAAAAGAAGTTGCTTCAAGGTGACTTGACTAATATTGTAATTTTATAACTATTGCATTTTTTGAATTGATATTATGTCGATTGATGATTCTTTTTATAGGTTTTCTCAAGTCACGACAAGGAAGTGGTAGTATTAAAGGTCAGGTATGCGTTCGCTATGAGTTGAGGCCCGAGGGGTTTATATTGAAGGTGTAACATGATCGACCTTTTGTTCCCTGATTGGTTGGTGTAGGCAATTTGGGTTAATATTCTGTTTATTTCTCCAATGGTCCTTCCTTGAATCCTTGGTAGCTCCAAAAGTATTTGGCGTTTATCATTTTACAGAATTTTGATGGCAACTCGGTTTTGTATTCATACTGAGTTCAGCAAATTTTGGAAGGTGGAAATTATAGTCTTAAGCTTGGGCTGTAAAATCCAAGATAACTTGCGTGATCAGTAGTGCAACTGATCTCTTAAATCGGTGGACTACGTTGACAAGAAATTTTGATTTGAAATCCTATTGTTACAATGATGAGCCTTTTTTTTTTCCACAAGGTTGTGTATTTCCCACAGTCGTATACTTGCAAAATGAGGATGTGTATGTGGGAGATTGTACCTGCATGCATGTCTCTTCATTCATTCAACTGTCTTGAACAATATACTGGAAACTGGTACATCACCGAACATAAATATCCAATGTACTTATTAGAAGCAAGAGCCTGAGAAGCTAATAAAATAAATGATTACAAAGTAAGTCTTAAGTTGGGGGCATTACATTGAAAATACATTTGTGTGATGTAATTCGTGACATTCCTCTGTTGCTTTGTGTAGGCAGAGGATGCACGTACTGGGTAAGGCATCTGTATTATAGAATATATGATATATGTCGTTCAATGCTATGTATTTCTCCTCCAAAATTTACTCTAGTATCTGAAGCAATTTTTTTTTTGGTTTTCTTTTATATTCATGAGTAGCTGATACTTGGATTTCTCGAAGGTCCATTGATGAAATATATGATGCTCTAGTTGAACGACTTCTTCCTGTGGCTGATACATCAGACCAGACTACCTCAAAGTAAGTACGGGAATTCTGTCTGTTCCTTCAATGGAAAATTCTTTTAGGCAGAAAAAGTTGTATCTTTCTAGTTTCAAATTTGAGTGTAGGAGGATGTTGTGTTTTGAACTGAATCATATTTGGTAGTAATTGATGGCAAAGATTTGTAACTTAGGTACTTGTTTTTCTGCACCCAACATTTACGTGTACGAGGCTCTCATCCTCTTGAACTGCTTTGAACTTGGTAATCATCATGCATTGCCTCATAACAATATAAATTGTAATCTTATCCTGTTCTTACGTGTACTTTAGTCTTTTCAACTGCATTGTTTTTGGTTGCTGCCTCAAACTTGTTTTTTGTTAATTTATTATTTTTTGAAAAGTGTTTCTAAGTAATTGAACTAATGGAGTAGCTCAAACAACTAGTTGATTCAGACAAGTCCACATAATGCAGTAAAAATGCAGGGCCATCTGGTGTACACAACTTTTAAGTATGAAAACTTGAAGGCAATATGGCACCCTAGAGTCTAGGGCAAGTAGCACGTCTCTTTGGTTGAGCTTACCAGGAACGGCACAAAGAGTAATTTGCTTGATGGTTAACTTGGGTAGTAAAACTGTTTCCTTGTTTTAATTTTCTGCTTTTATATGCATGGCTAACAGATACATTGTAGGGCTAGCTGGTCCTCCTGGAGCTGGCAAGTCAACTCTTGCAAATGAAGTAGTTCGGCGTCTGAACATGATATGTCCCCAAAAAGCTCCTTCATTTGATGGTCTTGTAGAAGCTAGTAATTTTGCAACTGTAGTCCCAATGGATGGATTTCATCTCTACCGCTCTCAGCTTGATGCAATGGAGGTTAGTATATATGTATGTTTGCCGAGTACATAGCTTACTATCTGGTTACGATGAAAAGGACTCTGTAGATCTTGCTGTTTCTGGTGGTGGTGATGGAAATACACTTAATCCCCTTGCTATTTAAGAATTTCTAAATTGTTTAATCACTTTTAATTGGTAGGATCCAGACGAAGCACATGCAAGGAGAGGAGGTGAGCTTTTCCAATTTATGATGCATAAAAGTTGCGAAGGATAATATGATACTGATCCTGATATCCTTAATCTCAGCTCCATGGACATTTGATCCTGTACGACTGCTAGAATGTCTTACGACCTTGAAAGAAAAGGTAAATTGTTTACTTTTTTCCTTGTTTCTTTGTCAGTTTGTGGTTACAAATTTATGTACAAGAAGTTTGTGTTCTTCCCAGTCGTCCTTTCCAGGCTTTGTGTTTTGAATGACTCACTTAAGTTTGAAATACTTGTGCTTGACAAAATTTAGTATCCTCGTGATGTTTGAAAACATAGGAGACTCATTTGATGAAGAGTTGGATATATCATTGGCTGTCAATTTTGGAGAAACTGGGTGTGTTTGAGTTTGATAGGCTGTTGCCATGAGCTTGGCTGAAAAGCTGAAATTAGATTTTGAGTTCTTCTGCTGTTGTTCTGATTCCATCAGGGATCTGTTTATGTACCATCTTTTGATCATGGTGTCGGAGATCCTGTGGAAGATGATATATTTGTGGGTATGAAGTAAGTCAATCAACTCTTGTCTTCCTTCATTATTTGTGTCAGAACTTTACTTATTTCTATTAAGCTAAAGCTAAGTGTTTGATGTTACAAAATATGTTGCTTAGGCACATTTGATTTCCTGCTCCTGGATACCGGTGAGGGGCCATGTATGTGCCGAGTGGAGCGGATGCTGCATAACAGCATGGAGCTTCTGTTCTGCTGCAGAATGCCATTTTGGCACATTTTGACATTTTGACATTCTGCAGATTTCTTGCTTTTTGCTGTCCATTGGATGTACCATTCCATGGGCAATGAAACAAACATCCTGTTAGTGCACACAAGTGACCAGGTTTCAGTTAGGTAAAGTCCATCTTGTTGAGACAGGATCCCATATATCCTGTTGTTTTCTTACTTTCTTTCAATTTACTCATTGGAGCTAAAACCTGTGGAGTTAAATGCAAGTCCCTTCTCCCAGCGTGACAATATCATGGAAAAGTGCATATCTTAGTTCGAAGACCAAATTCAAGAGTCTTTCCATTTGATAAAGTAACTGAATGTGGCAAAGTACAGATGCTGCTGCGTATAGGTTTAATAATTATTCAAGCGGCACATATAGTTGTCAAGGGTTCCAGTTGGCAACAATTTCTGAGAAAAAACGGTTTGCAGCATTGGAGTACTGGAAGACACGTGACCTTTAAACTAGTGACTTAGTGGCCATACTAATTGGAACTTTCTAGGCATAATTACTGTAGATTGGAATCTGGATGTATAATTTGAACCTGAGCTATAAAGTTGACCTCCTTTAACTTAAAAGGGCTTAAGCCAATCAGTCGAGCCAGATGCGTGCATGCCTTGTTGCTATGACTTGTATTTGCACATGGCGTGTTGTTTGGTGCTCATACTAAGAATATATTTGTTTGACTCCTGAAACCCAGTTCAGCTAGTTCTCAAAATAATACTACTGTTACACATTCTGTATATGGTGAAATATAATGGGTTATCTGGTAAATGGTTTTAAAACATGGGTTCTGTTTTCCTAGTTCTAACTTTCCGTGGATTAACGTTTCTGATATTTTTGCCTTGACACACATAAATGCAGGCAAAAGTTAGTTATAGTAGAAGGAAATTATCTGCTCTTGGCTGATGGAGTTTGGAAGGATATTTCACGTGTATTTGATGAGAAATGGTGATCATCTTGATCAGACCCTATTTAACTCAGTTGCCTTAAGTATATCCTGGTTTTATGTTCCTAATCATTTCCACATTCTCAACCAAGGTTTATTGACATTGACATTGAAAAATCGATGAAGCGAGTTGTGAATCGGCATATTGCAACAGGTTTGTTTTTCCATTACTCTTCTTGCAAGTTTGAGCTTCCTTTGCTTATTAAACCTTGACCATCCATCATCACTGTCGACAGGGAAAGCACCAGATGTTGCTAAATGGCGGGTAAGCCTAAACCATGTGGTGTTTAGTTCATTTTGATCCTTCTATGTGGGTTTAATAATTCGTGCTGGCTATTTTTTGATATATTAGCTTTTTCCCTTTCTTTTGGTGAATGTCAGGTTGAATATAATGACAGACCTAACGCAGAGCTTATTATGAAGTCAAAGAAAAACGCTGATTTGGTTATCTGCTCTGTGGATTTCAATCAATGATGTGTCTGTAACTCTCTGGATATTCCATCTTATGCTATCAATAAGCACAGACGTTGTTTGTTTTTCTCCTTCTTACTGCAGAGCAGATTGTTTAGATTCATTCCCTTGATGTAAACACGTGCTTGTCATCTAAACCGACGTTTATTTGGTTTCATCAAGGAGGCAACTTTATTCATAAATAAGATTTTTAACCAGGCAGGCTGGTGCATCTGCGTTGTGTAGGCAGGTGATGGCCGCCTCGCACCTCCCCATATTCCACCGCAGAAAAATTTGCTCCCCATCTCTATCTAGCAGCTGACAAATTGGTGGTCTAATCATCACGCTGTCCTGTTGCTAGCGCCAGCCGCTGGCATGCAGGCTTGCAGCTGCTGGAATACAGCCCGGTCCAGGTCCAGCCCTCCGCGGGCACACTATCCGCTCCTTTGTCTGGTCTGCTGTTGCCAAGTTCCTTGGCGACAAGTATGAAACTATGTCACCTCACCTAGGTACGGTTACGGGTATAGGTACGGTTACGGGTATGGCGTTTTTGCAAACCTTGGTATGACAGTACGGTGAAAATATTATTTTTTTAATTAAAAAATTGTAAAAAACAAAGCATATGCAACACTGCTGGCAGCCCTCAGCCCACTTTCATCTTCATTTTTTTAATTAACAACCTATCAATTTCATTCTATGCTATCAAATTAAGAAAGATGTTTTTAAAAATCTTTATCCATTCACACCCTAAGTTCAGCAAAAAAATGGAACGTGCGTAACTTGACTATGAAACCATGAAAAGGGAATTTTACACGCATATACTAAAAAGGTTCACTAGAATTCCACTCTTTCGTTGTTGGGCAAGGGACCTTCAGCAGCTTGGAGGTCTTAGATCCATACATGAGCCAGTGGGCAAAGCTCCTGCTACTAAATTCGATGAAACAAGTACAAAAAATGCCTTCATAAAAGTTAAAAAATTATAGGACTGCGAATAAGCTACGACGATTATGTTGATTAATCAGGTAACTGAGCATTTATGACATTAAAAGGTTTCCTATTCTTTGGTGCAGTAATGTTTTCACTACCTATTAATTATCTGTTAATCCTGTCAATCACTTGTGAACAAAGCATCAAGATATTGACGTTCATTTTTTGTGTCACTATATTTAGCAAAATCAGTTTCAAGTTCGTTATATTTCTACCACTGAGCAGGTTGCTGGCTTAATGATAAAACCCCTTAGTTCACCTCGTTTTGCTACATTAAGGGGTGTTTGACGACCATTAATTTCGATTCTAGAAACAAAATTCTACCTCAAATTGAAATTGGAATGGCAATTCTAGTTTTATTTCCCCTGTGCATTTGATGGTTTCGAATTTTGATTCCAAAATTGAAGATCTCATGTATAATAAAACATGAGTTAAAATTCTGGAACTCATGAATTCAAACCTTCATTACATATGCCCAAAGAGAGATAAAAAAAGTTCTAAAATTCTGACTTTATAATTCCAATTCTGAAATCGTAATTCCAATACCACATCAATCTACATCCACAAAATCAACTAAATGTAAATGCTTGCGTATTCAAAATAGGTACTGAGCATAAATAAGAGAAGAATCTTCTCTCTCTCTCTCTCTCTCTCTCTCTCTCTCTCTCTCTGTATGTGTCAGTGTGTGTGTATTGGTATGGAATAAATGTTGGTGAAATAGAAACAGGGTGAGAAAGAGGTGCTTCTGACTCACGTCGAACCACGCGGTATCTGTTCTTAATTTTCTTTATTTTTTCTTCCACTTTAATGAGTTCGGTTACAAAATATAGACTTCATATTAAAAAACTTAAAAACTAAGGTTCAGTTTTTTGCTGTTTTCAACTAATTGTAAACGAGAACTTTCTCCTGCATCTAGTTTAATTTGCCCTTCGCTAACGTTTTCAAATTTTAAAAAATTTTCAGTCGTTTCCCTCCACCTAGCTATTAAAATTTAGGTTAATCATCTTTGCTACACTAAACAAGAAGCCCACTTTCAGAAAAACAGCCAAGAATGCACAACTGTGCTAAACAATTTCCCAGACATTGTCAAAGTGCGGGCAGGGTGCCCCCACTTGAACGGATACATCTGCCTAAGTTACAGAATCATCCCCACTTGAACATACACATCACGTGATATCGAGTCATCTAAAGCGACGATACATATAACTGTTAAGTGGTGAAAGCCATATTTGTACTGAAAGGTGAAGTGACAAGTTGTAAATATCGGTATCCGCTACATGCGAGGTGAGTTGATTGGTGCATTCTCTCAAAATAGAATAGATATTGACTGCCTACTCGCCTCTACCCCATCCATATCGAAGAGAGAGTTATGTTTTTATGAAGAAGACATCTTTATTCATACATATTGTACATATTGCTGCTAGTAAGCAGCTAGGGCTGGCGTTCTCCTCCTGCCCATTTAGTCTCTCAAGCACCACATCTTACAACTTCGTAGTCTACCATGAGATGCCCTTGTCGATAGCCGTTGCCATTGGTGTCCAATTGCTTGAATGCAGACCAGTCCAGGTCCAGTCCCCCCTCCTTTTTAGTGCACTTGTCCACTATCCTCACCTTCAGCTGTGATCCTGTTGCTTGGTTCGTCACCTGAATAAAAAAACCTTAGCCACTGGCCGAACCACCCCTTGGGGCTTACTTGAACGTGTGATATACGTTTAAAGGAAAGGAAGTCAAGAATGTTTCAGTCACCATGGTGCTTTTCTTGGCTTAAACTGGCAGAGATCTGCCTAATTAGAAATGGGCATCCTCATAAAAAGAAAATGCTTCATATATTCCTATCTTTTAGGCATGAAATGTGTTGAAGGGGCTGAATCTAATGCCATTAATATGAACTGTTAACCCTCACCAGTAAACAATTTCCACAGGCACCCGGGAATTGAGGCCCGTCTGAACCGCAGAAGGCAGTCCATTTGTACCTCTGGCGCCAGGCTAGCGACTTCCCGGCATCCGTAGTGGCGCAATATGCTCCTGCAGCATTGAGGTCCCAGTTGTTAGAGACAGGGTGGTATTTGTGGTAGGTGGCTCGGACTGTGGTTGCCTGAGCCACAGCCAGCCCGGCAGCCATGGCCGCCACCCACACCAGAAAGACTGTTTGGCAGCTAAGAGCCATAGGAGACCTCACTGCACTGAACTTCTTACGATATCAGAGCAATGCAGGGGCAATGCCCAAGCTTTTGCTTCATGGCCAATATGCCCTTAGATATTTTTACAATGGTTTCATGTCACTGCTCATTTTTACTATTTGGAGCCATGGTAAGCTATACAGTAAATATAAACTGTGGTTATTTTGAAGGATGAAAAAAGTGCATCTAATGGGGGTAAAACCTTGTAAATATGAAAGTATGGTCTACAGTCTCCGGCGAACTTATTGATTGGTGGCATTCCATATGAAGTGAAAGTGCGAAATTGCAGGGGAGATGCGCCCCCACTTAATCCTTTATCTCTGTATAGTACACGGTGGAGTGTCGTCTTCGGTACACGTCAACTTTAGCATCGGTGACTCTCTTTTTGCAGTATAAGTAGTTGATGTCATTGACATTTGAAATGTAGACTGGCAGCCTACTGGCCCTCCTTCCAAAGCCTTTGCATCGATTTACTGATTGAACATCAGTCAATCAAACAATTAAAAACTCAAAAACATCATTCAGTACTTTGGGGTAGTCATGCTATGATGGAATTGTATTGGGGTTTAAAAATAAGAGAATTCTAAGTGTAGAAAAAGTCTCAAACTATGATATCTAATGAGAAAGAATGTTGAAAACATCTATGGTGTCTGATTAAGATTGCAAACTGATCAAGTCCAGGACAGCAAATAAGTATTGGCAGATTAGAATTAGCTTTGGTACTTTTAGAAACTAACAAAATCTTCAAACTAGACTTGTACCAGTTGTTGCAGCCTTAAAAGGGTGTTCGATAAGAACAACAATCTATTATTTATATGCCGTCCTTTAGGAAACATAATCTGGTTATAGATGTTGTTTCTGAATCCATCAATAAAATGTGGGGCATGATCATTGCAAAATGATGTGTTAATAGTGTGACATATCAGATATTTAGTTTTGGCTGCATTGTTCCAATTGATATGTTAGCTTTTAGAAGTGCAATATGGGCGACCTGTGGTCTAGGTATTAATCCGTATAAACCTGATTAAGGAGACTAACTCCAATTTCACATGCATGCAACAAAAAATTTGACCCTTTCATGGCAAAATGATGCGGCGCTTAGGGTTCCTGATCACTCTAATCGCCGCCAAGGTTCAAAAGAAAAAGAATTAGGGCAAATCACCAACAATTAATGGATTCAAGTCCGAATTATGCTGATTCATGAGTGAAATCAATTCAGATCAATCCATTATAACTTGGTAAAAAATATTAACAAAATTGATTTAAAAAGAGATCAATAATGTATAAAAATAACAAAATTGGATGAATTTGTGAACCACTCTAGCCTGTCCTTTACAACACTGTGTGGGCATGCACCATAAAGACTTACTGTGAAATAAGAACGTACAGATATTTTTGCGATTTCTGCACGTTAGGGGGAAACTTCTCTCTACGTTCCGGTGTAGCTTTCGACGTGACATTTCATCCCTTTCTTGGTTTGGATACGTCAAAAGAAACTTGAACCCTAGAGACGGGAATGATTTAGATAGATTTGATTGCCGAATTGGATTTCAAATTGCTTTAGTTGAATTTGATAAACAAAAATCCAAACGCTTTTATTAATTAGCTTCAGATTTTGCAAAATGTAATTTTCAGATCCGAATCAGGATTCAAGTTCCACATTCCACTGAGATCTGAAAAAGATCTTATACCGGTCGGATCTAAATTCAGTTTTAAAAAATAGAGTCTGAACTTCAATCCAAGTTTAAAATTAATTACATATAATCTGAGTAAGTCCAATTTGGCAAGTTGCGGATCGGAATCTAATCCTAAGAGCCAGTCAATGAGCGAAAGGACAAAGGAGATAAAAACTTTCATCAACCGTTCAAAGGCTTACGTCATGAAAGATGCTTCAAACTTTCATCATCATTGGCGTCGTGTTCAAAGGCTTACGTCACGAAAGATGCTTCAAACTTTCATCATCATTGGCGTCGTGTAGTAGCAATAACAATTTATTACCTTTCACGATTGGAGCCGATTCATGAAACAGATATAAATTGTTCTCATTGTCAAACGGCCCTGAAAGTTCCAAAAGCAATTATTTTCACCTCTCAAGGGAAGAAGATTTTGGCAATCCTCTACTGGTGGAGGCTGGTCCAGCTAGTATGAGACTTTAGGGGATGTTTAATTAAAAGAACATTGTGCTTTTGAAATATATAGTCTGAAATGCATGTCTCAAATGAATATAGTAGAATTATAAATGTGGTTCTCAAGTCCAGCAATAAAACAGGGTATGTGATCACAACTTTTCTCTAATTGTTCTTATATTGGCGTTCTGTTTTCAAGTATAAAATGAACGGTCAGATAATCTAGACACTTGGATCCATCATGCATAGTATCAACTTCATACCTGTCCGGTACCTAATTCGATGTCTATCTTTATTTAAAACCCTCAATGTTTCATTTTTTTAATATCTCTAAAACACTTGATGACATATCTAGGGTTTCTAAGAAAGCCATTGGTGACATGTTGAAATGATGCACCAAAAGTTATATATATATATATATATATATATATATATATATATATATATATATATATATATTACATAAAAGATAGAGAGAGAGAATAAAAATATGGAGAGATGAGTTTTAAATACATATATAGAGCGAGTCAAGCCCCCAATACTCGACTTGGGCCAGGCCGGCCCGACAACCCAGCTACCCATCAAGTATGTAGCCCATTGCCCACCCTTACGTACGCTGTAGTAAGAGACATTTGGTCTAGCTAAAGTGTCATTTTGCCTTTTTTTTCTCCTCTCATTTAACTTTGTGGGGAATATGAAATGGTAGATTTAATGTTCTGACTCCCTTTCATATTGAGGTTTGCAAATATTATCTAAAAGTGTGTGAGTATATATATATATAATATACTATACTATAATATATTATATTTTGTTGAACCGTTTTATGGCCCTAAAAAAAAATCCTGACACCGTCCTTTCCGCCCTGCTCCCATCCAACCTTAAATATGAGGTTCACGGCCTCACATAATACTTAGTAAAATTCAACTAAATGCTCTTTTTCACGTAATAGTAAAATTCAACGTTTGTTTACAGAGTCCTGCATAAAAGAAATCTTAGATCAGAATCCGATTTCAGATCAAAATTATGAAGCACACCATAACTTGACCAGAACAATCGTTATTATCAAGTCATTTAACTGAAACGTGGCTTGCCCATTCGCCTTTCTTCGTATATTATGTTGGCCGGAAAATGTTGCCCGGTTGACTCGGGCGTATGCTAATAAAAAAAGACTTACATTTATATGCAGAAAAAGCCATTTATCAACAGTTTTACTTTTAAACATCATAATGGCACCAAAGCAGTCGCTGAGGACATTGAAAGAAATTTCCAAATGTTATTTAATGCTTCGATTCGGGTTCAAATTCAGCCTTTATCGGGTCTCCTGTAATTGGATTCGGACTCGACTAATGGCCAGAAACTGGGCTGGGATTCCACGAACATAAGATTCAACATTTACGTGCACTTAACTATTGCTGGATATTGGACTTAAATTCAGTTTCATTCACAAATCTACACACTGAGAAAGGACATCTCAAGAAGCTGAATGCAACGTATTTCTCTTATTACCAAATCAAACACCCTTTTATGGAACTTGTATTCTAAGCAAATCAATATGACGGGTATTTGTGATTGAATAAGGCTTCCTTTTTCCTTTTATTAATTTATATATCGCATTTAAACATGCTAGATAATACATCCGCAGCCAGCTAGGTAGCTGCATAATATAAATATTGGCCTTTCTCAGTTATTCAATCTTCTGTGCATCCTAGCAGCCGACGAACTGGTAGTCGACGGTCATGCTGCCCTTCTGATAACCCTGCCCGTTGGTGTCCAGCTGCTTGAAGACTCCCCAGTCCAAGTCGAGCCCTCCATTAGCACACTTGTCCACTATCCTCACCTTTGTCTGGGCGTTTGTTGCCACGTTCCTCACCTGCATACATGACACCTTATTAGTCCTTTCAATCAGAAATCGAAAACAGATTTTTTATGGGGTTGTTTGGTAGCATGAACACTCTGAAAAGTGCTGCATGTATTAAACTTTTCATGAAATCGCCTTAATTCTCAAATTTTTGAAGGCGATTCATGAGACATTTACAAAGTGTTCTTGTCGTCTAGTGAGATGAAATAATGAGTTGAGGTCGGCAAACCTGCAGGCACTGCCCACATGCAGCTTGAGCACCGGGGCTATCAGGGCCGCAAAAGGCGGTCCACCCGTATTGTTGGCGCCACGAGAGGGGCTTGTCAGCATCCCAAGTGGCACAGTAAGTGCTTGTGGCCCTGAGGTCCCAGTTGATCTGTGCCGGGTTGTAGTAATTATAGGTGGCCCGAATAATGGTGGCCTGAGTCCCAGCCCAGCTCGAAGCCATGGCCACCACCCAAAGGAAGAGAAGAGCTTGTAGATGCCTCATTACAGTGCCAATGTTACTGTACAAGACTTTGTGTGCATGACCCGAAGACAGAGGACTACTTATAGGTAGAACAATTTTCCTTGATGACCAAAATGTCCTTCACACGTATTTCCGGTTTCGATAGATGACCTGCATATCTTAAAAGACAAAGAAAAGGTCAAGATGAGCGCAAGGAGAGGAGGCTGACTCACAATTAAAAATATATTTATGACCATCATTTTATAATAGTGTCAATAGAAAACTTATTGTTTCAGTGAGCGAGTGGGTAAATCCCACCGTCCGAGTAAAGCCCGAAGGCCCTTCATTCTTCCTGCCTCCTAAAGGCCCCTCCCATTCCCCTTGCCTCCGGGGTCCTGAGCTGCGTGCCTGCGTCGGTGTCAGTGATAGAACGGGACACCCTTTAACTTGGATGTCGCGCCCTGCCACCTTAAGACACATGAACTAGAGACCTGCATTTTTTTAAGCCCCTAACCCGACCAGCTACACTATGCTGGCATGAAGAACAAACACTTAAACAATGACTTGTGGAGACGGACCCCGGGTCGAGGTCCTGTTTTGGTAATTTATGTGAATACGAAGGCAGATTCCACTGGACCTCGTCCGGGGAACGAGAGGCAGCGGGCCCCCGTGGAAAACAGAAGTTAATTCCCGTAATGTCTCCTAACTTTGCAATTAAGGCACAGAAAAGTCTTTGGTCGAGGGAAATTGACAGGTCAATGCGTTTTTTTCCTTTTTCTTCGGCACTTGACAATATATATAACTATAGAAAGAGGAAACAGTGTCCGGTTACGTCACATGCTTGGCGTGTGTGCGTGTATATATATATATAAAATAATTGAACGGTGACTCTAGCTTCTCAAAGTTATACAACTATTTAACTTATATATTCTATGATTGATGGTCGAGAAAAAAATTATAAAAAAAAGTTGCAAACATTTTCATCACCTAACTTTAGTTTCCACATTTTTCTACCTTTTTTTCTCCCAACATTAGTTTACACATTTCTCCCTGATTTTCTCCCAAGCATACAAAAACAGCCTTGATTAGATGGCACATTTTGAATAACAAGAGTTACCCTTCATGCTAATGACAATACGAGTTTGTCTTCCACCAACGGATTAAAAGGACAGTTGTCGGTGTGAAAATTTGACACCGTTTGATTCTTCACCACCAGAGAACATGATACCAAAAGCCGACTCCATAAGACAATTCCGCGTGAGTTTGACATTTCTTGTGGCCCGTAATATACTTGTAGTGAAAAACACTTAGAATATTCAGGTGCCCATAAAAAAGCCCAAGCTTTTACTCCGCCCTTTGTTTGCTTAGCGTATCTGCTCTGCTTCAACTTGCATATCGGTGGCCCTCCTTTTTATAACACAGGTGGTTGATGCCCTTAATATTTAAAATAAAAACTGACGACCTACTAGTTTTGTTTGTACCCCAAGCTCTTGTGCCAACCCTCTCTAGATTTACTAACTGAACCTCAGCCAATCAAATGATTAAAAATGTAAAGAAATCATTCTCTAGTTTTGGGTAGTCTTTTCTTCGACGTATACATAATTTTATTAAAATTGGGGTTTGAAAATGATTCAAGGTTCAGAGAGAAGGTCTATGCGCTGTACTATTAAAACCAAGATGGTATGGATGCTTGGAGCCTTTTTCAGCCCTAAGTAGGAGCAAAGTTAGAAATTTTTCATGAGGTGGTCGAATTATAGTTTTAAAATTTTAATATGAACCAAAATATAAATTTTTTTTAAATTTTTATGTAGGATAAATAATTTATTTAAAAATTAATACATAATTTTTGTTTTTTTTTTTAAGGAGGGCCAAGGCCCCTTGCTCCGCCCCACACACACACACATAATTAAAAAATATTTATGACCATTATTTTATAATAATATCAATAATAAATGTAATCATAAATTTAACATCACTCGTATGAAAAAAAAAAGCACCTACACAATGACTTGTGGAGGCCCAGATCGGGTCAAGGTCCCGTTTTGATAATTTATGTCAATATGATGAAAGCAGATTCCACTGGACCTCGTCCGGGGAGCGAGAGGCAGCGGGCCGCCCTGGAGAACTGAAGTTAATTTCTATAATGCCCCTTAACTTTCCAGTTAAGAATGACACAGAAACGACTTCGGGCGGGGGAAGGAAATTGGCAACTCAAGGCCTTTTTCTTTAGATACAAACACAATAAATAAATAAATGTACATATATAAATATATATTTATATATGTATATTTATATATGGCCTTGCCCTTGGGCCTTGGCCGGTGGCCCTTGCGGCCTTGCCATTCGCCGTTTCGCTGTTTCGGTGTTTCGCCACTTCGGCGTTTCGCCATTTTGGCCTTCCCCGTTCTGAGTTTGGTTGGGCGATTGTTTTAAGTTTCTTGGTGGAGCTGGATCAGTCATCGCTAATGAGACTCGATCCATTTCTGGCATAAACAACCCGGCGTCAATAGGGGTGTGAAGCTCCATTCCAAACGGAGCTTCTTGGACTGGCGTGGGCAGGCACCCACACCAGCCCCACGCTGGCTCCGCTACTGACACTAGAATAGAGATTAGCCGCCAGCTAGCCTCCAGCGCAAACCATTGTGCGAACCTTTTTGGGATGTACTGACTGAACATCGATCAATCAAACCACTAAAACTTAAAAGAAATTATTCAGTAGTTTTGTTCTTATTCATAGGGGATTTTATTGGGGTTTGTAAATAAAAGAGAGTTCCTGGCGTAGAGAAAAGGTCTCAAACTATGATCTCTAATAAGAAAGAATGCTGAACATCTACGATGCCAGATCAGGATTGCAAACTGATCAAGTCCAGGACAGCAAACATGTATTGGCAGATTAGATTTAGATTTCGTACTCTAGAAACTGACAAAATCTTCCAACTAAACTTGTACCATTTACAGCCTTAAAAGGGTGTTTGATAAGAAGAACATTTTATCTTAATAGAAAACAATTATATTATTCTTTTAGAAAACATGATGTGATTATAGATGTTGCTTCTGAATACATGAATACAAAACTGAGCATAATCATATCAACTTTTTTTTTTTTGGAACAAAAACATGTCTTCCTATTCTTTCCATATCAAACAAGTCCATTGTTCAAATTAATGACCCATTATGTTGGGCAAGCTTCAATTGTGCTTTTAGCGGTTCCATGCATGATGGAAAATAATTTAGCAAAATTTGCCTCGCCAATAATACTGAAATGGTGTGGAGTCATCTTCAGCCTATACACTACATTGACTTGGCTTGTTAACGCATGTATGCGTGCACACACACACAGAGAGATTGCCTTTGATAATGACTTGATGAATATTGTTTGACCATATTGTTAAAAAATAAAAAATAAAAAATTATATTTCGGCTCCTATTGAACTGTTGAAACTATAGTAAGACCCCTGTATATCAGGGTGCATACATGCAGCTCATGAGTGAAAAGGATATAAACTAAACCAATTGCTTTAGAATAGAGCCTCCTCCTCAACTTCCCTTTTTATCACTAGGGCTGCTACAACTAAAAGCCAAGGCCAAACCTTTGGTCATATCTAGATATCTACCATGTCGTGACCCATCGGCCTCCAGTAGTAGAGGCCAAGGCGGACATTTTTTGAGCCACCCCCGCCAAAAAAAAAAGAAAATTGCTTGAAAATTCACCACGTGCCACATAAAAGACATTTAGGATAAGTTTGATATTGTCCGATCTGAATTTTGCGGGACCCATACGTACGGGTGGAGCTAGAAAATTTTCATGAGGCGGGTCAAATTAAACTTTTAAATTTTGACTAGAGTGCTACCTTGCCAAAGCAGCTGATATGCGACATTCATCAAATTTTATTCACATAAAGTGCTCCACTGTTCCACAATGACTGAAAAAGGAGGCCCAGCGGCCGAAATAACAATTTTCAAAACTTTTATATAAGACAAGTAAAATTTTTAAAATTTACATGTATTTTTTTTATTTTTTTTAGGTGGGGCATAGGCCATGTGGGCCCCACCTTGGCTCTGCCCCTGCCCATATGAGATCTAAAGCTACCACAGAAGGTAATGGCACCAATCCACAATCCAGATTTGTTAAATCTGTTGCTTGCTTAAAATGTGGACTTCACCTCACATGGATTAAAATTCAATTCAACCTTAGATATGAAATCCGAGCTATCATACACAACCGTAGAGTCAGGGGACATTCTTTGTAGATAGATGCCTAAGCAAGCTATTAGAGTCTGTCACACTCCGCGGTAGAGCCACATGTAGGCAGTTGCCAGCACCAGCTCCATAAAAGTTGCCTTATTTATTTTTATATTAATGCATTCAATTTTTTGATAATTTATATATCTAAGTGCCTCTAAAGATTAGAATACTGACCCTCAGCCAAAATTTCCTGGCCGTGCCACTGGTTAAGTATGACATATAAGATATTAAAGTAAGTTTTGACTGCACTGTTAGGATTGATATCAGCACTATAACTCTCCCAATACGGTATAGTCAAACTACTTTGGATGCTTGAGCAACCTGTGGTCTAGGTATTATTAATCCATATAAACTTGATTAAGAAGACTAACTTCAATTACACATGCATGCATCAAAAATTTGACCCCTTCATGACAAAAATGATGCCGTTCCTGATGAATAAATGGTAACAATAACATCTTATTACTCTTCATAATTAGAGCAAAATTCATGAAATAATAACAAACTGTTTCCAATTGTCAAACGACCTCAAAAGTTCAAAAGTAATTTTCACTTATCAAAGGAAAAATATTTATAGGCAATCCGTTATTAGTTGGACGTTTGGCTAGTATGAGGCTTTAGAGGGTGTTTAACTAAAATAACCATGCGCTTTTGATATATATATATATATATATATATATATATATATATTCTTGAGGCACATGATTCAAATGGACATAGTAAAATTCTAAACGTGGTGCTAAGTCCAGCACTAGAACAAGGGATATGGTCGCAACTTTTCTCTAAAACAAAAGCGGCATTTTCAATACATTGTCATGTTCTATTGAAAAAAGCATCGTTCTTATCTTTGCATGCTGTTTTCAAGTATAAAACGACGGGTCAGAAGTCAGAAGCTCCATTTGAATCCAGACACTTGGAACCCTGATGTATCACCATCAATGCCAACACGAATCAGCTAAAATGTAGTTTCCCATTTTTTTCTCCTTCCATTTTAACCTTATTGAGAATATCAAGTCCACATAGATTTAAAGTCCAACCGCCCTTTCATCGACCTTAGATTTGGTATAAACTGAGGACTGCAAATCTTCTTTTTCACATAGTAATAAAATTCAAGGTTTGTTTACAGTGGGTCAGGCATAAAAGAAATCTTAGAACAACATCCGGATTTTAGATCCAAAGTCATCAAACACGCCCAAACTCTGACGAGGACCATGGTCATTATCAAATCATTTAATTGAAACGTGACTTGGGCGTATACTACTAAAGAAACACTTATATTTATTTTATATGCAGGAAAAGCAATTTATCATGCAAAGACTTCAAGTACGCAGTTCGCTGGTCGCTCATCTCAACAATATTTTACTTTTACACATCATATATGCACCAAATCCGTTAATTTCAAATTTAAATGGATTCGGACTCGGCTTATTCTTAGAAACTGGGTTGGGATTCCACGGACATAAGAATTAAGATTCAACATTTACATGCACTCCACTCGGTTCATTGCTGGATTTTGGAGTTAAATTCTGTTTGATTCACAAATTTACACTCCAATTATTCAATGTAGTATTTTCTTTTGGCTAAGCGCGTCCAAATCCGGGTCTATAATCTGGTAGCTGGGATAAAGGAGAATATAGTTAATGTGAAAATTTGAATTCAAAGGAGATCTAATCCACTGTTTGATCGGTGGCGCGGATTATTAGATCCCATGGTCACCTGTTTTGGAAGGAGAATAGGAATCCCACATGCCCAAGGGCCAAACAGATGATTGGGCCTTCCCAAGGCATCAAATCCTATTACCCAAATCAACCTTGTATGGCTTCGAGAGGTGCAAGTGTAGTGAGTTTGATTCCTATAGGTGCTACTTTTTAAACTATAAACGACCGATGCACTGCACTTTACGATGCACTGCACTTTACGAGTGGCTGGGATAAAGGAGAGTATAGTTAATGTGAAAATTTGAATTCAAAGGAGATCTAATCCACTGTTTGATCGGTGGCGCGGATTATTAGATCCCATGGTCACCTGTTTTGGAAGGAGAATAGGAATCCCACATGCCCAAGGGCCAAACAGATGATTAGGCCTTTCCAAGACATCAAATCCTATTACCCAAATCAACCTTGTATGGCTTCGAGAGGTGCAACTGTAGTGAGTTTGATTCCTATAGGTGCTACTTTTTAAACTATAAACGACAGATGCACTGCACTTTACGAGTGTCCTGCTCTGGTCCCATGTCCCGAAGCATTCCTGGACCCCAGAGACATGAGAAAAAAAAGAGAGAAAAAAAGAGAGGAGGGTTTCGATCTCTTTCAATTGCCAAATCGATGTTGCATGCTCCTTATATTTAAGGTGTTTGCTTTGGGAAGACAACTTATCACCGGATCAAATGCCGTTTTATGGAACTTGGATAAGCCAAGGACCGATTTACTGTACCAGCACCTTCCGACAACTTTTGTAATATAAGCAAATCAATATGACTTGTATTCGTGATCGAAGAAGGCTTTCTTATTCTGTTTATTAATTTTATATTGCACTGAAACATGCTAGCGATTAGCGAATACATTTGCAGCCAGCTAGCTAGCTACATGATATATTATTGGCCTTCTCAGCTATTCAATCTTCTCGTACTCTAGCAGCCGACGAACTGGTAGTCGACGGTCATGCTGCCCCGCTGGTAGCCCTGCCCATCGGTGTCCAGCTGCTGAAAGACTCCCCAGTCCAGGTCAAGCCCTCCATTACCACACTGGTCCACTATTCTCACCGTTGTCTGCGCGTTCGTTGCTACGTTCCTCACCTGCATACGCGAGATCTTATGAGTCCTTTGATAGTTCGATTCAGATAATTGGAGTATAAAGTTTACAGGAACTCAATGAAAAGCTGATTTCCTTTGGGGGTTGTTTGACATTAGAAGCACTCAGTTATTGAGTGCTCAATGCCTCAATGCTCCCACTGTTACATGAATCACTTTTAAATTTTGAGATAAATTCATGAAACACTTACAAAATATTCATGATATCAAACAATTGTAACATGAGAAAGAGCAGAGGTTAACGAACCTGAAGGCACTGCCCACATGCAGCCTGAGCACCGGGGCTATCAGGGCCGCAAAAGGCGGTCCACCCATATTGTTGGCGCCATGAGAGGGGCTTGTCTGCATCCCATGTGGAACAGTAAGTGCTTGCGGCCCTCAGGTCCCAGTTGATCTGTGATGGATTGTAGTAGTGGTAGGTGGCTCGAACAGTGGTTGCCTGAGTCCCAGCCAAGCTGGAAGCCATGGCCACCACCCAAAGGAAGAGAAGAGCTTGCAGAGACCTCATTGCAGCTACAATGTTTGTGTGCATGATCCCAAGACAGAAGCCTATTTATAGGTGGCAACTTTTGATTGATGACCAAAATGCCCTTCCTGGCATCAAATTGTACCGGTTCAGATACCCCCGGCCTCAAGAAAAGACCTGCATATATTGAGAGGCAAATAAAAAAAAGAGAGCGAGAAGACGAAACATTTTAGGCGAGACTGACTGACAATTAAAAAATGTATATGGCCATTATTTTATAACAATATTGATGATAAATTTAATCATAGATATAAGATCACTCACATCACATTGAAAAAAAAACACACTTAAACAATGACTTGTGGAGATCGTCAACGGGTCAAGGTCCCCTTTTGATAATTTGCGTGAACATGAGGGCAGCGGGCTTTCGTGGAGAACTGAAGTTAATTTTTTATAATGCCCTCAATTTTCCCTCTATTTAACGCACATAATAATTTAATAATTTTTTGCAAGTTGAGGCCCTTTCCTTCCTCTGCTTTTATATATATATATATATATATATATATATATATATATATATATATATATATATATATATATATATATATATATATATATATATAATATGAATGACAATTCTGGCTTTTTAGAACCATCTTTTCAAAATGTGAAAAATATTTTCGTCATCATCTAGTATTAGATTGTGCATTTTCCTTCACTTTTTTCTCTGAACGATTTGTCTCCATTGAATGAATGACCTTGACCAGATGATTAGGTGATTCTCAATAGTCAAAGTCATTGTTCACTTACTCATATATATATATATATATATAAAATGTTGTCATTATGCAAGTTTGTCTTCCAACAAGGAATTAAAAGGAAATTTGTAGGTGTGAAAATTTGACATGAATACTCCCCATCCGTTTGTTTCTTCACCATAAAGTAACGTTTGATGCACACGATGCTAAAATTCTCACTATGCACAGTTTCTTCCTATGTATCAAATGGGGCTTTGAGGACATGTTATCCAAAACCGACGCGGTAAGACAATTCTGCCGAAGTTCCACATTTCTTGTGGACCGTAATAAACTTTTCCATGGAAAACATTCAGAGTATACTTGGGTTGTAGAAGAAGATGGATTCGACTCCAGTCGACGTCATGATGCTTACCTCAGTGCCAATCTTCATATTGGAAACAGTTTTCACATCATTTTCCGAGGCAGGAAATCATCACCAACCAGATGTTGAAAGCCCGCACTATCAGGGAAATTAGCTTTGGCTTATCCAGAACGCTATCTCCCACATAATCGGTCAATGAATACTGGGGATGCCGATTCAAATTGAATGTAACCATTGTCATATTCGGTCAATTCAGACTCCAATATGAATAAAAAAAAAGTCTATGCGAAGTTTGAATCCTATTTATAAATTCACAATGCAAATTTGTTCTGGATAATCCAAATCTGATTATATTTATGAAGAACAGACTCATATAAAAATGTATGGACATTAGAGATGCCCTTGCTGGTAGCCGTTGCCATTGGTGTCACAATTGCTGGATTGCAGACCAGTCCAAGTCCAGTCCTCCATTAGAGCATTGGTTCACTATCTCACCATTATTTGTGTTCCTGCTGATGTGTTCCTCACCTGCAATATTAGAAAGTCTCACTTTCAAAGTTTTTAGTATTGTATCGAAGATTGTGAGTAACTTTTAAGAACTTATAATATGAGTTGCTAAGTCATTGGTTGTTTTGGTTCATGTTTTTTTTTTTGGACTAGAACTGAAGCTGGTAGAGAGCAGGTTGAGATCCATCAGACCAGGTTGTGACATGTCACATTTAAACTAACTCTTTGGTTGTATTTTTCATGGTGCAGCCAAATGACACATACAATAGAACTTCTCAACTTAAAGTCTAATCAATACCTCCAAGTTGTGGGGATTTTAATAGATTGGATATACTTGATTACCAATCCGATTTGGGTTTCTTTTAGCCAACTTTATTTAATATTTGGGTTTGCTGTGCACTTACAAGACAATTCTGAATCCAAGTCTGATATGATCAGACTGAGGTCCGATCATAAGCGAACCCAATTACATATGAATGCTAAATCATATGCTCGTCGAATTCAAATTAAACCGGGAGTCTGAATTCGATCTAAATCCAAATTCTATACAATCAATAATATATGAGGAAAATTGACAAGGTGTTCTTACTGATTGGAGGATTGAAGTATGCAGCCAATTGGATTAATAGTCAAAAGAACCTTGTAAATATCATCTGACTAAACCAGCCATCATTCTTTGGGTAAATAATGATCCCCTTTAATCCTAATAATGCCTTCACGGGCGTGTGAAAGCCAACTACTTAGACAAGGTTTCATGTATTACGCCAAAACAATTTAAAACCAAAACTTCGTGTCCCACTGATGCTAATGCGTTGCCAAAGTTCCCAATTCACCTCTTATTTGGTCTTTAATATGGAGATTGAAGTTCTAAAAACTAAGTATCTGCCTCAGGCTTTTGATACCAAACTTTTGGGAATCTATTCTAGCCATCTTGTTCTAATAAATGGCATCCCTTCCAAGCGGTGGGCTTCACAAACTCCCCGCCCAGTCGATGGGGGACATGTATTCCAAGAACATAATTTTCTTCTTCCAGAACGCCATCGAGGGGTTTCCTACTGCACCAATGTATGAGGCGAGACTCCTTAGGTACTCTCTATCCAAGTAAATAGTATCCCTTGTTTGCTGTTATCGGTTGTGATTGAAGAGATCACTGTAGGCAGTCGAGTCAAGTAGTAGATCTCCTCTCATAGCTGAGAGGGGCAACTGAGAGTTCTGCAGAAAGGAACAGCTAAAATAGAATATGGTTAACCTGTTATTTTGATGTTGACGAATTTGGCAAATTCAGAGACATTGATGCTTTTGTATTTGCCACAGGAAAAATATTCGGACGACAAAATAACCTTCCCTTCATGAATACCCAGCTTAGCTTTGTTATTTGCCTAAACAGGTAGGCGGCTATAGCTAAGAGCCAAGGCCGAACCTTTCAACACTATATGTAATAGACCATTCAGAGCCACAAAATTTTTCTGAAGGGACATTGATTCACAGGTTCTCATATATGAAGGGGCACTTACATGTATAACAAAGTAAATATTAAACAATCTTAATGTAAAAATGAAAGAAAATTGAGAAGCTGGCTGTATGCGACTCAGCCATTGCCCAACTACCATCAGCAAAATAGACAAATTTTTCCAAGAAGAATTGATGGCACCTTGCTTGAAAAATCTCTATCTGGATGCCTGTGACAGAAAATCTTTTCCATCCCTAGGATGGGAAAGTCGCTTGTGGATATGTTTTCGCTTGTCACAGTGTTTCTGGTCGTTGCCAGGTACACGCTAGCTCCACCTATGGCAGGCTTTCTCGTGTCAGAAAAGTCTCCACTGTGGAAGATTATGAGAATCACAAATGGATTTCTCTTATGTTTGTGGAACCTGTGATTTTTATACCCACGTAAGAAATTGCAGGAATAGCACTTACTTGAGAAAGTTCGGGAATCAGAAGACGAAGCAAACACCACTTAGAACTCTTCGACTTTGGAATAGCACTTACTTGAGAAAGTTCGGGAATCAGAAGACGAAGCAAACACCACCTACAACTCTTCTACTTTTATCTTGCATATTGCCATTTTTTCAATTGGTGGCGCTACTTTTCTGGACTGCAAATGGATAGTGTGACACTTCAGTTGGGTACCACGAATCCACCCAAGTTCCTAAGCAGTCCTGGACTCCAAGTAGAGGGAAGGGGGTTCGGCCCCCTTCGAGGCATGGCGATGCTCTTCTGGTCATAAGGACAAGGACCATTTTGTGTTATTGACTCCAAGACTTTGGATGAAGCTTACCTGCGATGTACATCTCTTCTTCAAGCACGGGGAATTCTGGAACTCGACTGGATTTGGAGTTCAACTTCATACAATGATGTGAAACCTAATCCTGATGGCATGGGAATATAGTGTTCATGCATTAACCCAGTTATTGAAGATCGAATCAGGGCGCCTGAATTGGTTACCAAAAAGAGTGTTTTTGCATGAAAGTGACAAAAGAAGTGATTGAGTTTGAAGTGAATTCGATCAAAATTGATTGGGGACTTCATTCTAACTATCTGAATCCAAGAACATAACTTGGGGTTCAACCGTAGATCCCCATAGCATCTGCTCTCTTCCAACCCAACTCGAATTCGATTGTGATACACCCAACTGCCCACTGCTTCATTACTTGCCTCCTTTTGCTCCAATCCAAGAAGGTTTGATTTTTTTTTTTTTTTCTTTTTACCTTTCAAGATAAGTTGAATCTTTTCAGGAATTTCTTATTTCAATCAAGTGAGTCCAGTGAGTCATGTAGCCCCATGCTTTGGAAATTGTTGATATTGGCTGCACTCCTGCTTCCAATTGGAAGACAGGAAAAGTCTGCAGTTTCCCAAAGGTGATAAAAATATTAGCTGCAACTTTCTATGTGGTCTTTTCAAGTTAAATTGCCCTTTCATTCATTAAAAGAATAGCACCTGGGTTGTTTTTCTGTTTTGGAAACAAAGAAGTTAAAAAGAAAAATTTTACAGAGTTTATAAAAGAATCATAAAGGTCGAAACTGAGAACAGCCGGATACATAGACAACTAAGTATTGATTTTAGTGCGGACGAAACTTAAAAAACTCATGAAATACAAATCCCCTTTAGAGGTGGCGTGATTACCCTGAACCTGAGGTCTCAAACCCTAAGCTCACGTAGCTAGCCGAACCATAAATCTGTGCTTCTAACATATTATATGATTGAGAATCATGAATTCAAGATCATCATTTCTCAAATTCATGAATCTCTGGACAAAGTAGCTAGGAAGATGTCAGAGGTACTTGAGATTCATGGATTAAAGACTAGGCATTTCAATAAATCCGATTTAGATCTGATGTCCGACTGAACCACAAAAAAAAAAAAGATATGGAAAAACCTTTGATATCTGATTAAGAATTTCAATCAGATTTGGACATAAAAAATGACATCTGCTTGGATTTGTATTCAGATCAGACAGTTTTAAATAAATATCCAATATTCAATGTCTATAAGATGGCTTGGATTCAGTTTAAAAGTTGGATTCAGATGTTAATTAATTTGGGTTTTGCATTTGGATTTTGGATTTGGACAGATTTTTTTATCCGAATTCGAATCTGACTATATAGATATATGCAAAAGCGGGTATGGTAAAGTATACATCGGATTTGAATCCAATCTGTTGTTGTCCATATTAAAGACCCAATAAATGACCTACTATTCTTGATAAAAACCACACATTTAAGACCCTGAAATCTGAGATCTCACGCATATCACCTCCGATCTAAAATGTGAGTTAATCAAACACACGACCCATTTCAAATTTTTTTGGGGGTCAAGTAGAAGTAGGCAATCAGTCGGATTAAGATCGTTCAACTTAGGTGCTCAAATTAATTAGCTAACTTTGGGATGACGTTTTTTATGTTTTCAAATGAACATACACTAAGAGCAAAATTGATCTCCCCTTTTTTTGTGGGGATCACATTCTTAGAGTTTTTTTTTTTTTTTTTCCAAAATAAGCTAAGGAAAAGGGAATTTCAACAGAGCTTTGGCGTTAAGCACGATGATATATACATTCGACACGTCCAGATTCATCACAGTTACTCCTGAGAAAGCTACGAATAAAAAATGGCGGTTTCACGTTCACATCTTCCATTCTCGCTTTTTGGTTGATGTGATGCCTAAAGCCACACCGGAGCAAACCACATGACTGCAATCTTTTTGGTGTCTGCAACGCGATGGGAGTCCGCCATTATTGAAGACAAAGATGGACATTATTATAGACATGGGCATCTATGGTGCTCGGTCCACTTTTTTTTTTTATCTTTTTATCATAATAACAATGATAATAATAATAATAATAATATTATTATGTGTTTCTCATGCCACCTTTACATGCAACGCCATTTCACGTTGAGCCCTTTGCATTTTATCACATCCTTAAATTTGATTCCAGAATTAAAATTTTCTACAACAAAAATTCACTTCAAACTGGAACTAGAATGAAAAATTTCAGTTTTAATCTCTCTTTGTGTTTCATATTTTGGAATTTTGATTATGAATTGAAAATGACGTGTTTCATAAAACGAGAATTAAAATTCTAGATTTGATGAAATATAGCCATCATGGCAAGAGATATGGAAAAATTCTAAGTTTTTGAAATCATAATTCTACCACTGACATAGAACTAAGAAGAAGCCTATAATTCTGAATTCCAAATTCTTTGTTTGCTAACAAAATTTTCATTTCATAAAAAAATCAGAAATTTAATTCTACAATTCCATAATTCTGGCCTGATCAAACACCATTTAATACTCTTATCAATTAAGTTGCATGGCAGAAATTCTTCTATTCATTGTTAGTAAAAGGTCAGGAGCCTGACTCCAAGGCAGTTGGAAGTTTCTTAGCAAAAGAGGCACGTCGAAATGGTATTAAAAAGAGGAGCAGGTAAGTTGGAGGCTCCATGGGGCATGCAACTATCAATTTACATGTTCGAACTAGGTGGACTTGGGTCTAATTATATGCTCCAACTCCATGAGTTCTGGGTCACCGCGTCAAGACCAACTGTAAATTTGTTAACTATATATTTAGTGCACCATGAAAAAATAAAGATTCTCGCTCTGCCCCCTTGTATTAATGGCGATCAATCAGCCCTGTAACTTTACTGCGCCTTGCCTTAGGTTCAATCTGGTTAAGCTCAGCCCAAACTCGACTCGGTTGAGTTGGTGGAGGGCAATCTTACAGCTCGAGCAATAGATGAGTTCGAGTTGCCTTGTCCAGGCTTGCCTAATATTTAGCCTCCATCAAGCTGATATGCTCGCAAAATGTACCTGTTCTTGAACTTTACAGTCGAAAGAACAAAAACTTCACTAGAAAGATGAAAGTTCAGTGGCGGCATTTCTCGTGTACTTGGTCCATTTCTGGCTGTTTGTATTTGATATGAATTTAGTTGAAGAATGGACCGAAAATTCATACATGAATTATCACGGGTTCGTTAATGGGGATCGCTCAACATGTACCAATAGATTGAAAACATCACCATATTATATATCATTGAGTTTTCCAAAAACTATGTTGATACATGTATCCAAAAAATATTCAGTGCCCTCAAGAAGATTAACGGGATTAAATCATTTATGGATTTTGTTTTCTTCTAATTCGTAGTGCGCAGTGATTGTAGACGATGTCTTTGAGAATATATAGAAATATATAACGCATTAATTAGGGTAAAACAAACTAAAAAAATGGTTAATAAAAAACTCTTTATATATATATATATATATATATATAAGAGGACTGCGTGCATGACTGACGCCTTTGCGGCACTGCATGTGGTCCTCTAGCATTAATTCATAGCAGAATAATTTATTAGCCTTACCATATTTGACCCGTCATTAGCAAAGAACTAAAAAAAAAAAAAGAATACTGTTGGCGATAATTTTGAGTAATTTAACCACAACTAAATATATCAAACAGCATTTGGGCATCGATTTTGTCATTTGAATAATAGATTGTGACTCTCTAGAAGCTTTTCTTTAATTGATTCAATGTCCTTGGGCACTTTCATGATTGTACATTCCCAACAACACAACAAGCACTTCAGCAACATATCACATGGGCTGCCCATTGACAAATAATTAAATTATGGTAGCATCCGCAATAGTAGATAAATATGTGGGCATTCTTTAATTTATAATGAGAAAAATTAAAAACAGGAAAGATGTTAGAAGGAAGGAGATCAATCCCTTCCAAAATGGTATTAATGAATAAAAATTCAAGAATAAGAAAATTTGAGAAAACAAACATAAAGAACATTTTTATCAAGCAAACAGACTAGCACATTACAAAATAAAGAGTCTCTAAAACCACTGGTATTGATTCTTGTACATAGTAGTTATGCCACATTTGCTTTACGACTATTATCAAATCATGGTACAAAACACTTGATCACACACATTACTCCTCTTCAATCCCACCCTTCTCTAGCTTCAGCTCCTATTCTTGCATTTCTCCACTGCCCTTGGAGCTGAAAAATGAACACATGAAGAAAGGAAAATTAGTTTTTCATTGTTCAATTTATTGTCCTACAAGGAGAACACTATAAAGGAAAGATGAAACGATCATATATGCATATTAAATGATTGGGAGATAAATGATATGTTACTAAAATTTTATGTTTGGTATTGGAGAACAGAATTGATGAGTGGAACTTTGAATGTAGATGGACTAACTAAAGACGATTTTCTTCAATTTAATCGCAACTACGAGACTCTTCCGAGATCAAGAAACACGTTAGGGAAATTGATGATTGATAATGTTTGATGAATATATGACATGATCAAACTCTTAATTACATTACCAACTTCAACTTTTCAGGCTTTTAGGGCCGAGTTTGGTGCAGCAAGCTAACCATTTTGCCTCGAAAACAGTATTTGATTACTCAAACTTGAAAACTAAGTTTAATTACTCAAACTTGAAAACTAAGTTTAGTAAAATGATGTTTTGGAAAGGGAATGAATAACTGGGCACCGCTCTCGTTTCTTGTATTGTCACCCAAGCAGAGAAACCAGGTCTCAAAATCCGGTAAAAAAGAAAACCAAGTTTTCACATATCCTAGTTTTCAAAAAACTCCATTTCTTGAAGGGTATCAGTATCCAAAGAGAATAAATCAGAGGGCGGGATCAAAATTGTTCGAGTACATAAGTCAGGATCATTAAGCAAGAAACCAAGAGTTAATATGGCGTCAGTTTACATACCAAGTCCAATGGCCTCAGATCCTTTCATTATGCGGAGTCGTTTGCAGGAATCAACAAACATCCTGAGGTAATTACCTCCAGAGTTAGTCCAAACCAAACTTGTCAAAAACCCAATAAATTAGCATGCATAACTAGAGAAATTATTTGAATTGCAACACAAATATGAGTTTTATGTAAATGGATCTTGGGTATTTCATGAGGGCTTACTCCCATGGAACATCTCCCACAAGCATCCAGTCTCCATCCTTGTCTTCATAAGTAGGCACATACTCCGACCCATTCAGCAGGTCCGTCAATTTGCTTTCATTCATGAAATCCTTGCCGTTCATTCCTGTTACCCAAAAGGATGACCATTAGATTAAAAGAGTTTCATTGACATCAAATAGCAATAACTGCAACAGCGGTTAAGATTGCCTCAGACTTAAATCTTATCATAGTTTATTTCTCCCTAAATACAATAGTTTAAGTAAACCATATCGTATGGTATTAAGATGTTCATGATTACTGGATGAACAACTTTGGATCTACGGATTAGAAGAACAAAACTTATTCCTCTTGCTTCAAAGGAGTCCAAGATGAATTTGTCCTCAAATATTAATATCCAAAGGAGATGATTGTAAGATATACACAAATTGGGATGCATACAAGTGGACAAATAAATGAATAAACAAACTAGAAAATGAAAAGGTCGTCGTGGATGTAACTTGGTCTAAGGTCTCGGCGCATGAATCGTCTTGGCCTAGCTAGTTTCATGCATGGCTCGACTATATATGCTAGCTTGGCCTGGACCATGGCGGACCTGGTCCGGCTGCGTCTAGGTGTATTAACCAGGGCTAAGAGACCATCCGGTGGGTTGACCGAGAGAAAAAGCAAGTCAACCTTATCTTCAAGATCCAAGCTTAGACAAGCTACAGAAACTTGACTAAGTCTTGCCACGTACAATCGAGTCCACAAACAACCTACTAGCCAACCGAGCTTGGTCCAGGCCAAGTACTACTGAGCCAGCCCAGGCCAACCACAACATCATGAACTGAGCAAATCATGGTGGGGCATGCTCATCAATTTCATTAAAACACATACAACGTCCATCATCATCATCATCATCATCATCATGGCCTAGCCTATATCCTCATCATCATCATGTATCATAATAACATGACCACAAACACCATCGTCATCATCATCACTGGTTGCATGCACGCATGCATGGGTTCGAGAACGCACCGATGGTAAAGCAGCTGAACATGTTCTCTAGGGCGAGGGAGAGATCCTGGTAGCTCTTGTACATCTTCAGATCCACCTTGCGAAGGTAGGGTGCGCCATCCATGCTCACCTTCACGAACGACGCACCGCCCTTCTCTCCATCTTCGCCGTTCTTTGCCGAGTGGACGGCCAGGATGTTCTTCCTGAACGACCGCACCGGCGGCCAACCCACCACCTGTGCTCTGCAAGAGATATGAAGGAAAACTCATATGAATCAATAAATCTCCATGCATAGAAGGAACTCTACGGATAGGAGGCCTCAGGTGAAGTGAAGGGCTTTGTCTTACTTGGGCGCTGATGGCTTCGCGGGATCGTTGGTGCAAGGAAGGTGGTTCTCCTTCGTCTTACCCACCAGATCTGTGGCCGCGGCCGCCTTCGGCGAGTCCCCCAGCTTGAGATTACAGTCCACTTCGGCCACCGTCTCCGCAAACATCCTCTTCCCGGCCGTCTTCGGCGTCTCGCTCTCGAGGGGCCGCACGTTGCCGGGCAGGCCGAGCCTCAGCTCGGTCGCATCGAAGTTGAGAGCCATCTCCTCCTCCTTTCTTCTCACACTCTTTCTTCTCTTCTCTTCTCTTCTCTTCTCCTTCTTCTTCCTCCAACTCTTCGGCAGAGAGTAGTAGATTTTAATTGTACTAGGACTCTTTATCCTTTCGAGACATCGGATTTAAAAAGGCGACGTAATTTGATGAAAAAATTATGGTGGCAGCATGAGTCCGGCTTCTAAGCCGCTTGGGGGGGCAGGATCCAGCCAATGGGAAAATGACAAGCGTAAGGATCCGCGGCGGAGATGACGTCGACAGAGGGAGAGGATCTGAATGATTGTGGTGGAAGGGGCGGACACGGCGGTGGAGCTGCGGCAGCTTGGGCGCCGCAGCATGCTCAAATGGTCGGGCCGATTTAATCGGCGATCGCGACTGCTGGCTAGGTTATTGCCGACCTGCTACGTTATTTTACCCTGGGGACTTACTCGAAAGCTGAAAAGACAGCCCTAACCTGCCGTATAAGATGGAGTTGGGATGAGTCCAACGTCCGTCGAAGGGTAGTGTAGTAATTTTTCATCTGATTTGGGTGGACGCACGGAAAGTGCAGAACTGTCCCCATGGTCACCGGGCAGAATCTGGCAACTTTTAATTACATAACTGCCCTTTATGGGTTGGATTGCAAATTTCAAATCTAGTTGGATCTTGAAGCAACTCGGGAAGTCTAGAAGCATTTTTGTTTTTCTTCCTATTGTTTCAAGATTTGGATGGGAACACACATCACTTTCACCATCTCAATCAACTATAATGTGTTCCTCAGCGCTAATTGGTTCTTAAAGATACAAACTGTGGATCTGGTTAGGATGTACTGAGATCCAACATACCTCGACCAAACTTGTGCATCAATGGGGAAAGATAAGGATCCAACAGATCTGGATTAAGTATTATATCTAAATGAATTGAGGACCTCATTAATTGGATTTGCTTCAGATATGATGCTTAAGCCAAGCTCAACGAGTCCAATCAGGGTACGTTGAGTTGTTTCACATTGACGAATGCCCAGATCCAAGGGGAGTCCAATCCAGCCCGTTTGGCATCTCCACAGGGAAAAAATCAGATCAAAACAAGATCCAATCCAATTAATCCAAAAACCAAACCTCAACAAAGTATCCCCAAAATTAATTAATATATATAATTTATTTATTTATTTATAGCGCAGAAGCATAATCGGCGATTTATTTGTGCAATCGTTGTGGAGCCCACCTGAAGGAACGAAGCAAAGTCGGGGGCGTGTTCGTCTGTGGGGCCCACTACAGTTCTAAGGGTGGGGCCCCGGCCAAGTCAAAAAGGGATGGACGAAGAGAAGGTGGGGAAGAAGGGCATGTGCGGGGTTTCATGCCAGTGGGGCCCGCCGGCATGTGGGATGATGTTGGTGTGTCCTCTACTGGTCCAACCCGCGGGCCCCACGTCTGGCCTTCCGCTCCCCGTCCAACGGTGGATCTGGCGAGTAGGTCTCTCGGTGCTCCAATCTCGGCCGTCGAGCTGTTCCGGTAATGTACCCTTCCGCCCTCGGTTGTTCCCACAAAGGACCGGGTGGTCCCCGAGTCAGAGTTACCTGGATCCAGTGGATACGTGAGTTGGCTGGGTCCGGGTTGGGGCCGACATGGATCTGACCCAGATGGGGTCCATATATAGGCCAAGTGAGTTGGACGCCACTGGATCAGTCAGGGCACTGACTGATCCAGTTATGTTGGGAAAACCGGGCCTGACTACGACAGAAAGTAGAACGTAGATGAATTTTCTTTCTTTTCATTTTCCATATTCTTGCAATAGTGTGCTCCTTGGATGACATAAGATCTAGACCAAGTTACAATACCAGCAGTAGGGTAATCAATGAGCCTGAGGATTTTGTCATTTTTGTTTATAGTGAGTTTTATATATATATATATATATATATATATATATATATATATATATATATATATATATATATATATATATATATATATATATATATATATATATATATAGAGAGAGAGAGAGAGAGAGAGAGAGAGAGACGTATGAATATTCAAATCTTAGAAAAAAAATCCTTAAAAGTACCATAAACGGTTGCCAAAAGTAATATCAACCCTTGTTATGCCGTGTTCCAGTGACCATTTTTGAGCGATAGATTTTTAATTTTTAACTACATGGCATACGACAGATTAAACTTGGGTCGATGTTAAATCTAGATGGCGGCTGATAATTAGTTGGTGTTAACCTTGGTCACCAAATTTTGTTAAGCAATTTATTAGTATCATGACTTTAATCTGAACCATTTACGTCTCCACATCCAGCCAAACAACAACTCCATGCAGGCTTCTTGATTTATTTGTTAATAAAAGCAGGACCTCACACTCAGTCCCTACGTTTATTGATGTATTTGTTCAATGGGATAACGCGTTTATTATCCGGATGTTCGCTTACTCCAATTACTTAGAGCAAAATGCAGCATAAATAAGTGTCTATTAGTGTTTACTGTTGCATGGTGGAACAGAGCATGTGAATTGATCATCTTCTAATGCAGCATGACATGATACTTTGTGTTGTTAGTAATATATATATATTGATCGCAAAAGTACCGAAAGACAATGAGCAAAGAAGATCAAATTTCTTCTGCAATGAAGAGCCACAATGGGGCCATAAAAATCGAGCAATAATAGCTCTTGTATCTCTAACCGCAGGCAAAGCAGAGCACCGTACTGCGCCCATTTTCACGTGATGTGATACCTGTGGCTGGCTGGTCTACGCAGGAATGAAAGGCACGCAGCTCCTCTTTTCACTGTCCCGCTTTTAATGGCAGAATTTCACCATCGCCATGAACATGAAACTTGTGCATGGAAAACGGGCCACATAATAGCTGTTTGCATGTTCAACCATAGCCAGATAGATTTATGCGAGCTTGCAGTCTTTGCTGTTGCAACTGGGAATGTTTCATCTTAGCTAGTCAAGATATCACAAAATTACACGAGTTTTCCAATAGTTTTTGGGATATTTTGTCCCGGCTATATTTTCCAAACCGCGGTACCGCCACCTTTTCATATTGCCCACTGGAAACAATAGATTGCCAAAAGTGTGAGCCCACGGTCATAATTGACACTGTAATTGTTGTGTTTATGTTGACTAACTACGTACGTACAGTACGTAGTGGCGGAGCCAGAAATTTTTAGTTAAAGTTATTAATAGTTTAACCTTTAAATTTTAAAGGGCCCTCTCGACAAGTAAATGAAATTAAGGAGTTATCAGTATTTTCTTGCAAAGATGTACGCACAAACACACATCTATATGCATGCATGAACACGCAGAAAAACACATACATGTACTCAAGGAGAAGGTGTTGTGCATGTGAATGCGGACACAAACACCCACACCCACACCCACACCCACATAGGCACACAAGCAAACACGGAATACAAGCTAGCTGAGACTGTTTCTTTCTTAATTAATGTTTTCCCTTAATTGAGTGACGCAAGATTTAGGGCATAGTGCCTATAATAGTTTACAACTGCATTGAAGAAACAAACCCTTTAAAATGCAGTCTCATGAAACAACATTTTTTTGAAGCACTTGTCATATAATTTAATTGCATTTTAGTTAAAGTAAGTCATAAGCCATTGACTTTAGAAAAGGTCGACATTTATCACTCTCTCCCTCTTAATGAAACACAAAGCAACAGTTTATTTTTTATTTTTCTCTTTTTTCCAGGGCAACTTGCTCCTCTTGTTTCTCTAAAATCGGAAAAATCTTTAATTACTTCCAGCAGTATTTAGGGCTTACGACTCTTTGTCTACACATCAATACACATCTGCCAACTCTCGACAGAGCGAGAATATATGCTTATGTCACACTAACATAACCAAGTAGTCTCGGTTTCGAATCCCAAAGATTATTCTCACTATTATAAGAACTGGCCGGACGATTCAAAGGCAGCAAACTAATTCGATTCAGTAGCCAATACAAGTGCCAATTTTTTTATCCTTTAAAATTTTCGGGATTTTGTTCTTTATTATTTTGATTTATTCCAAAAAGCAAATATAATATTAGACCTTGGGGCTTCCCCCCTATATTAAAATGAAAACATGTGTTAACCATGGTTAGCAAGTTAACCCTGGGGTTGGCTGGCCCATGATCAGAAACTTATCACAAGAGAATCTTGCTTAGGTTTTAGTTCTATACACATATTCCATATGTTGGTTGAACAAGAGACACTTCTTAATGGATCTGCCCGTATGTTTGGAGGGTTCAGTGGGGTGGGCCTGACCGGGCTGCCCGTTGTTGAAATTCCCTTGTAGTTTACGTTATTGGGGGCCTGGCCGGGCATCAATGTCCGGGAAGTAGGCCATCTTGTTGGTTAATAATGGAAACCCTAGGTTTTTCCTTTTCTTCATAGTTGACCCGACCCACATTATACAATGAGCCAAGCATATATATAGAAGGCCTTGTTGTCAAGTGGGCACGGGCTGCAATTTGGGTCCACGAGTTTCAAAGCTTTCAACAAGTCTAACACGCAATGGGGGTACCATCACTTTGGGATAGTCTATATCCAGATGTAGATCCATATCCATATCAGAATCTGGACTATGGGAACTCCTAATTAGCAGTAAGCATTAGAATGGCTATTTGGATTCCTTGCGACTCAGATCGAGGATTCATTTGTAATGCCTCATTTTGAAAATTTTAGTTTTGCATTGAATTGTCAGAGATCTTCGAGAGCTTATTAAATGGGTTGTTAAGTAGTTAGTTGTCATGGTTCTTAGTTTTTTTTCTCAGGCTATAACGGAAACCGTTAAGGAGCATGTTGAGATCCATCCAACTAGGGGCCTAAGCCCAATATGAGAGTTTCACTAGCATCAACGCACAGTTGAATATTCAAACCTGAGGTCTCACACTCGCTGTCGTATGTACCTTAAGAGGGGTAGATTGTAATGCCCTTCTTTTGATGTCAAAGATTGAATGATATCTTCAAGGGCTTAAAAGGAGAGTTGTTAAATGGCTGGTTGTCCTTGTTCTTAACCTTTTGTAGGTTGTCACTTAAACGGTTATGAGGTGGGTTGAGATCCACTAGACCAAGAGACTGAACCCATTGTGGGAGTGGGTCAGTTCGGGTCATTTCATCATTAGATTGCATTGGATCCATAATCAGAAAATTTCTTCACAATAAACTTACTTACCCCGGAAACTTAAGATAATCTGAAAACATCGGTAGTGTGGGGTGACCTTGTTCCTGTTTTGCACTACACCATTAAGATGATTGGCAGGATCTCTGCACCTCTCCACACCGCAAATTGGTCTAGGGCGCAGGAGGAATCAATACCAAATTGCATGAGTATCACGATTCTCAATCATTCGCCCCAAAACAACAAAAGCAAAGAGGTAATAGAAAGCTCATAAAAGCCTAGAAATCGATGCACATATAGTTTGAGGGCGTAAGATAAAATGCCCAGTACGTCGAAGAGTCCTATTGTATATATATGTGCGTGTGTCAGTGTGGGGACTTTGAGTTTGACAATTCAACTTGGATAACTTCATCAGATTATCTTAATATTTAAATGCCAATTGTTACCATTTAATGAGGATAACAGATTTAGAGTTATTTGATTAGTTATCTCAATATTGGTGGAAGGGGGGTGTGGGTGTGACCCGGATTTCCGGCCCCTTGCCTCTAGGAGCTAGGGCTGCACCTGGGCTTGGGTATGAAAACAACACACCTTCGGAATAGTTTTGTGACTTGCCCTACAAAATTTTAAATAATAGCACCTATGAAAATCTAACCGACGATATACCAGCTATGCTACGATCCCAAACTCACATTTGGTTGTTGTGATAAATAGTCTTTGACTGTGTATATATATATATATATATATGTGTGTGTGTGTGTGTGTGTTTATATATATATATATATATGTATCTATGTTTATCTCTGGGACCATTGTCATCAAATAAACATGCTTGATGCAGGATCACCCCGCAGTGCAATGGAAGGATGAATAAACGCCATGCATGTCATCCCGCAATAGTTGTTTCCCATTCACAACCTTTTTCAAGTGAACATAAACATCATATAATTCAGAAATCAATAGCAGCTTCTTTTGTCTCTCTACATCATGGTAAGGCTTTGATGTTTACTTAGCCAATCAGTATCTAATCGCGTTTTATGAATAGCTTCATTTCTCAACGTACAGTTCAAACAATCTCCACATTACACCGCAAGCCTTCTCCATGACATAACTCAATATTGTATGTATGAATGAAGATGAAGCTCGTATGAATAATTACGTATAAAATTGTTCACTTAATATTTTTGTCCTAACTACTTTGTATGTATATTTATTAAAATATCAGGATCAGCACAGTGCTCGAATTAATCCTCCATACATCCTAACATTTATCAATCTACCCAAGAAGCACAAAACTAGCGCTTGCCTAACTGATCCCCATCTATATATATATATATATATATATATATATATATATATATATATATATATATATATATATATATATATATATATATATATATATATATATATATATATATATATAGCATGGGTCGAATGGACCTGATATGTTTCTCTATCTCTACTCCTCTCTTTCTCTTTCTAACATTTAATTGATATTCTCGAGTCTCCATGGATTATATTTGGAGCCAGATTAGGTCAATTCATAGAGTTTGTGGTACTTATTTCTAGCGGTTCGTTCATCGATAGTATTCAAACAGTTGTAGTTCATGAACATGGTCACCATTAACATCTATGTATTGTCAAGACGTAGCCCTTTCAAACACGCAACTTTCTCTCTCTGTGGGGCACATCATAATTCGATGAAAACAGCAGCCATTTATACATAATGTGCGATTAGGTCCATTCCAGAGAGACTAATTATGCACTTATCATGTTTCATTTATTTGAGGAAATATTATATTGCAGTCTAATTATGCACTTTATGACAACAATTAGGCTTGTCGGGGCCTCTATTTAATGTGTGACTGTTATTATATTTCTTGGGTATCATTCATACATGATCAATTCATTCATGAACTTATTCATGCTTGTGTTATGTCAAACCAACTTTTTGTCCATATCGGAACACAAGCTCCTTAGTTTTCATTTTCAGATCAAGAACTGTGTGTAGACAGTTGCCGTTCAACTCCCAAGTTGCTATCGGGCGCTTTGGACAATAGCAGGAAAGTGTTATTTTTTAGGACGTATTATATTGATGTAGGCAACTGTCAATTGTGCTCGCGGAAGCATGCAGCAAGAACAGGGAAACAAGTGAACTACCTTTCCTGAAACTATGGTGCAGGTGAACAAACAAGTTCATTCTTGTCTTAGTTCTAACGTTTGATGTCTAGGTAGTACTAGAGAATTCTATATATATATATATATATATATATTAAGATTTTAAGAAACCTTGAAAGTCTGCTGATATACTTGACCCCTAGCTAGACAACCTAAAATGTTAATGAAAGGTAACTATGGTGCATATTGTGATCTAGCAGACTCTGCACATCTCTCTCATCAAAATGGCTCCCTTACATCAGAAAAATCAATGTTTCTCAATGAAATAACTCAAGCTCAAGGCAAACAATGGTGAAAGTGCTTTACTGGTCACACACACACACACACACACACACACACACACACATATATATATATATATATATAAAGAGATAGAGAGAGAGAGTACTTTCTCTCTCTTCCTTGCCATATACATATGAATTCCATTCACCACCAACAATAACATATTAGAGTTAGGCAGATAGCCACTGCAAGCCATCGATGAATCTCTAGCTGTAGAGCAGTTTTGAACTCGAAAGTTGCAATCTCAACCCTTTACCCAGGTGGGCAATTTATAATTGTCCCTCAAGATCATTTTGCTTTCTGTTCATTTTCAGTTAAAGTAATCTGGATCTGAGACTTACCCAGTCCCCGTGAATCTGTCAACATCGAGTGGAATTCTATTCGATCGATTGGGGACAGAGCTTGGCGATGTCAGGTATCAGAGTCTTTTCAAAACCAAGCATGCCATTTATTGGCATGGGCCCAAAGGGACTGAGCTTGCCAGGTCCGTGAACTGCCTACCATTCTGCTGTGAAAACTACTCAGAAAAAGCAGCCTAGCCCCAACCCCCAAGCTTGTTGTCATCAATTTCATAATGGTCCAAACGGGTCCGATCTTGATCCAGATTTAGCTAAATAGTAAGTAGCTCTGTAAGTTAATCGGCCAGAAGAATGGAAATATCCGTTTCATACCCGACCCGTTTACAGCTCCCCAATCCTCGTCCTTGATCATCATCTTCTTCTGTCATGCAATATGGGGTGCAAGGGGACAGGAATGAATGGATATTGGCTGCTGAAAATTAAGTGATAGAGAGAGAGACGTGGCTCATCTTCTGTCATACATTAATTCCCCTTTGAAGCGAGCCAACCGTCCTATTTTACGTGGTCAGTACTCTCTCTCTCTCTCTCTCTCTCTCTATATATATATATATATATATATATATATATATATATATATATATATAGAGAGAGAGAGAGAGAGAGAGAGAGAGGATATGGGTGTGTGTATAAGTTCAAATCCATCAATGTTGCCAAATAGTTAAAACTTAAAAAACTGCAGTTAAAAAGAAATTTAAACAATTGCCAAAAATGCATCATCAATCATTGTTATGCAATAAATCATCGCTATTGCTTCCGTAACTAGAGAAGATCTTTGATTTTTAGTTATCTGGTAATATCCAAACAGTGGACTTGAACTCATCTATATATATATATATATATATATATATATATATATATATATATATATATATATATATATATATATATATATATATATATATATAT
>JAANDH010000706.1:0-45000 GCA_011799765.1 Nymphaea thermarum | reverse complement strand
AATTAAATGAAAAGATTCGAATGGGGGTAGGTCCAATTGGGCAATATCGGATCAGTTAGTATGGGTTGCTGTATCTGATTCGAATCCGGTATCCGTTTAATTGCATCCTTATCTTCACAAACAAGGTGGGGCCCGGCCAACCTTTCCCCTCCTGTATAGGGGGGCCACATGCCACCCCAGCTGAAGACAGAACACGAGTGCGTTAAAGGGCCCAAAAGCCATGTCAAGCTCCCAATAATGCTCTACTTTGGTTGTTCCCACCAATATAAATACCTCTGGATTTTATCTGCACAAAAAAAGAAAGAAAGAAATATATGTGGCCTAGAGTGAAATCAACTTTTTTTTTAATGGAAAAAAGAAATGAAAACGTAAATAAAGCTCTAAAAATATGAAAATTACGAAATTATTGATGACATGATACTTGAAGAGGTAGAATGCTTATGAACTATATTTTGCCACCACATTCACAATAATTTTAGATGAGAGTTATATATGGCTCATTTCTTTCACTGGTTCAACACATTAACATTTGAAGCATGTTGTTGACTGTTGTGCATTGCTCATAGACGTTTGAGTATTTGATATCATGGGAAATCTTGTCCCATTTACTATGAACTCGTTTGATTGCTTGAATAGTGCCAATATCAGTAGTAGCACACGTTGTTCTTGATTTCAGATCCGAAGCTATCAAACACTTTCTTATATACTTATTTCACTGGGATTCTTAATAAAATGAAAGGCTTTAAATTTTCCTTATTCGATATCGAGAAAGTGCAGAAAAGAAAGGGTGCATGTGTAAATATATGTGAATCTTGATTCGAATCCACTTGGAGTATGCGACCGCTTATGTTCGTGGAAATTATGGACCTCATTGAGCTTCGTGTTCCGTCGGATTCAGATAGTTGTGGTTCATGAACGCCGAAGACTGACCGCCTACTAACCCCACTACCCAAACCGTTGCATCAAAACGTTCTAAGGTCTTTACAAGGTTTACGTGACTGTGACTGTAGTTAAAAGACCTGGAAGGTTTTGGCGATAATGAACTTGGTCTTGCTTTCAGATCGTCTTGTTACATCTGACAACCTGTGATTAGGCACTTTCATGGACTTTGGTCTTTCAGCTCACTTCATATTGAATAGCAGTAGTCAAATAATTGCAATTCATGAACTTGGTCATGTTTTATGCGATCCAGTTAGATCACGTCTTTGTCTAATTTTCGGCCAAAAACAAATGGTGAATCGACAAATCCAGTTCATGAGACTGGTGATTCCATTACAATTTATATGGAACCATTTATGCAATGGCTCGACCCACTTTTGGGTTTAGAATGTTGGTTCGACGGATCCCAATCCATCTCTTAGCAGTTTCAGTTCCAACCTCAAAAAGGCAAAAAAAGTTAAGAACGAGGAAAATCAACTATTTAACAACCCCCCTTTATAAGCCCTTGAAGTTCCCTCTCAATCTTTAATACCAAACTAAATTTTTAGTACATTACAATCTACTCCCCTTAAGGCACACACGCCCGGTTGTGTGAGACTTAAGTTCAAGTGTTGAACCAAGCTCTGATACCATTGGAATGGCCCGACCCACTCTTGGGCTCTCATCCCATCCGGCAAATTCCAACCCACCCCTTAACAATTTCGGTTCCAACCTCAAAAAAAGTTAAGAACCATGACAACCAACTATTTAATAATCTCTTTTATAAGCCCTTGAATATATATATATATATATATATATATATATATATATATATATATATATATATATATATATATATATATATATATATATATTAGGTGTTAGACAACAAACTAAAAACATTTTTAATCAAATGTTTAGCGATATTTAAGATTATCTCGAATTTAATAGTAGCCTCCGACCAATGAATAATAATAAAAAAATAATAATGATAATAGATTGTCTAGAAGCTCATGAGCATATGAATGCTAATAGTAGATTGGATTGAGATCTATGTGTATTTCTGGATTTGACTAATGAGAAATTTTGCTTGGTTGAACTAGGAATCTGATTGGAATTTGAACATGTGTATACAAAATGCACAATCAACCAAATTTAGTAAAAAAGAAAAATCACACGACTTTGAATTCGTTCCCTGCGGGCTCTCCTGTCAAACAACTAATATTTCATAAGAATATTTTATAGTGACAGCTTTCTAATTAATCAACTCATGTTTCTTCCGTTCATACTCTATGGGCTTGCGTTCGTTTGGTTGTAAATTAAATGAAAGGACCCATTAAGGAGTCGAACAAAACAAACCAATTGACAACGAGGGGATGCCAAACAATTCAAAGGAGCAAAGACTGGAGTGGGTCGGATGGCCCCCGTAGTGCCGGGAGAAATGTGTACAGAGCCAAAACCATCAATCGCCACTGCCGCATCCCCGTTCTCACTCAACTCCTTATCATCATTCTCTTCCCGTCGTCATCATCTTCCTCCAGTAGCGCCATATGTACAGTCATTGGATTGCTTGATAAAGACCCACTTACAGATATAGAGAGAGAGACGTGGCTTGTCTTGCATCCATATATATATATGTGTGTGAAAAGAATCATGCAAGCTTCTACACGTAGCAAATGAGGTATGATAGTATTGGTTTTGTAAAGAACACTCGGAAATTCCTGAGATTTCAATTCTCAAGTTTCCAACCCGTCATTAATCCATGTCGGCCGCCAAGGTCTCCCAGCGTCGGCGTAGTTTCTTTTCTGGTGAAAAATTTGTGGGGAAGCATCGAGTTTTAATTCTAAGGGCCGTGGCCCATCTAATTAAGGGCGCTTGCCAAGGACAATTAGTCACAGTGGTCCTTGCCGCCTCTTAAATTGCCAAGCTGTTTCACTTGAGATTATCCTCTCTTATATATATATATATATATATATATAAAGGGAGAGATAGAGAGAGAGCACGATTGACTGGCCTGCCAGCCACACATTTCTACAATTTTAAAATTACGTCAATCATATAGGTATGTTTTCCATGCTTAAAACTATGAAAACCCAAATAAAAATCATACTCTTTTGGACATAAAAAAATGTTCTAGACCTCTGAAAATCTTAGTTAAAGACATACAAAATACCATTTTGATATGATTTTATGATATCCTGATTAGGAAGCTCACATTTAGCTTGTGTATGCGATTGATTTTACAAGGAGAAAAATGAATCAAATATCTTAGATTGAATCGTCTGGTAAAAACCGGTGATACATGGATGAAGATAAAGCTAGTTTGATGCCAGGCTGTTGTATGTGACTGCCCGTGTGGGGAGGAATGGGCCATGGCTAGTCTGTCCGGGAATGCGTCATGGCCATAAATGCTGATGCTCATCCAAGGACATGGCGACGACCCCAATCCTGTCCTCTCCTCCACACCCCCATCCATCTGCACGTGTGCATCATAATGCATGGGTCCCCAGTCTGTTTTGTTCCCATCATACTTATATGGCCCTTGGCTTACATGCATGCATGCATCGCCATGCATGGCCTCATGTATTCGTTGGCGGACATGCATGTCGCATGCGCTCGTCCATGTACATGCATGGCCTCATTTGCTCACTGGCACGCATTAGAGTATGTCATTCTCAACTGAAACATGTAAATCATAATTATAAGGTTGATGGAGAAGGAAAATATTATTTGTGATACGACTCAACCTGTGAATGTTTAACAAAAAGAGATAGCCGTCGCACTATAGTTATAGAAGGTATGGTCTCTCTCCCTATATATATATATACACACACACGCCAGACCTTTTTAAATATGAAATTTGAAATATTTCTTTTGAAATCTAACCTTACCAATGTGATCTTAAAGATAGGTTGATGCAAAATATATATTAAGTTTATCAATTTTTTGGGTTTTAATAGTGTTTTTATGATAAGAAAAAATGAATGGCTCTCATAAACATCAGCATTTTGATAATAGAGAAATCAACATTTTTCATGAAAACAACTTGATTCAAAGCACGTTTTATATCGAAATTGTTTTTATAAACATGTTATGATGTTTATATTTTATTTAAATTAATTTTTAGCAAAAAATTAAAGGGTCTCGTTTTTATCCTTGACCTTAAGTGTTTGGCTTTTATCTATATGTGTGTGTGCAAGCAAGCACAGCTAGGCTGCCTTGAAGTTAGTTATATGCACCATTTGGTGCACAATATTATGTAATGATCAGAATAACCCTAGTTATGCAACTGACTCTCAAACCCACTAATGGTTCTTGGTTCCGAAGTCGTGTGATGATCCTTGATTATAAATGAATATGCAGATTAATGTTCAAGTTTATAAGACAGCTAAAATTTTTAAGGAATATATTAGAAACTAATGCTCTAGTCTTTTCTGCGCATCAAATTCTATCTAGATATTGAAGTTTCAAGTTTTTTTCACCAATTTATTTTTCTATATTTTACATGTGTACAGATAGCTAATCAACTACATTTTCCAACAATGAGTGGCATACACATTAGAGACATATTTGAAAAGGCATAGAGATCTTTTGAGAAAATAATTATGCAGATGATAATTAATTGGATCAGTATTCATTGGTGATAATTAATACTTGTATTCCTGAATTCAAGGGAGTTTGAAGGCTTTATTTCCAATTTTCTAACCATGATCCAAATTCATTTTAATAGTACTGTTAGATTCTCCCTGTGGTAGACCCAAATGGGTTGGCATATGGGAGAATCGGCTGTTTGGCCAATAGATTTATTCGAATTCAAATAAAGAAAAGTTAATATCATATTTGATTATGATTCTTATATTCATGACATAAATATGAACAAACACATTCAAATCCGTTTTCAAATTCAGATCCAAATTTGATGGGATATTTGTTTGAAACCTAATTCCAATCCAATCGGATGCCATTTCTAAATTTCAATTTCGATCCGACTTTTTATCTAGATTTTCTTTCTTTCATATCCGATGTAGTGTGTAAAAGCAGTTCCGTCCGAATATCAAATCTGAATCAGATCCATTGACATCTCTAGGTTTTAGGGCTGGGAAGGCATACCAATTATAAAGCTTCAGGGCAAGGATTTAGATTCAGCTTCCCTGGCTTGAACTTGTTTAAAAATGGAAAAGAAGAAAAAAAAGATTCTCGGCCAATTGCAACTAAACAATGTTTAATTAGTGATCGTTGTGGATTTTCTGTTCATTTTTAATTTCTTTAAATAATAAGCCCTCTTCCGAAGTATGTAACCCTACCATATTGTGGTGGAAGATTTAATTAGTGCTAAACTTAATTTGGTCGGCAGAAAGACAACTTAACGCGCCAAAGAATCAAAAGCAGCAAAAATAAGACATAATGAGAGCTGACCACTGGGAGACAACATTTTTTAAGCTTCACTTAAGAGGCATTAGAAAGTAATCATTTGTTTAAAATATGTATGAGATTCTTATAAATTTTATATAGAAAATAGTTTGTGCTATGTTAACATATTCGTGTCATTATATTTCATACATTTCTAACTACAATATGTGGAGAACTTCCTTTTTTTCAGGTTTTGTACCTTAGAGTTTAAGATTTATAAAGTGATTAGGTACTTAGCTGACTTGATTAATGAAAGCCTGCTCCATGCAAGTGGGGAACAAGTTTGGTGGGTTTGATGAGATTCATTAGGTTGCCTTGCCGCCCTCCAAAAGAAAAATAAACTTTTTGTTTTTTATTTCATACAAGTGGTGGATGAATTTATAGTACGCGGTCTGATTAGTGAAGATCAACATATATATATATATATATATATATATTAGAATTTCACGCTTTCTGAGTAGCAACTTTAGTTGGCCAACTGAGTTTCTACCTCAAAATTAATTGTTTTTTTATTATCTAAAATTAATTTTTAGCATGAGTCAGTGAGTGATTGATGACTCTGATTATCTAGAGTCGTCCAACCATCTAATCAGAACCGTTGATCTAAAACAAATGAATGGTTGAGAAAAGAATGTATGAAATGATACTATATGAGTAAAATGTCTATTACCGTTTTATTTTCTTTTAACCGTTCATGGTAATGTAATGAATAAGACCATTCTGTTTAGATAGTTGAGTGACTGATGTTAAAAGTTAGAATTACTGGTCAATTTTCTCTTTTAGTAATTACCATGAGTTTTATATTCTATTAGTTTTATGTATACCACCCGTGTTGATTGGATGAATGATAAACCAAAAGTCTGTTTCTCTCAAATCCGACCGCTTAATCTTTCTGTCCTTAGGAAAAAAAGAAAAAATCTGCCATTATGAGATTAGTCTTCAAATTCATCGTAAAGATAAGGATGATCGCACTTACTTTAATTTTCTCATGGCTTTTAAAGTTCTCTTCCTGCTGCCAAAGTTTTCTGTAGTTATATATTGACCATGACTGCAAAAAGCCATTACATCTTTCGCTCTCTCTCTCAACTGAATGTATCTTTTCACTTTATGAGAAGCTTTAATGGAGGTTGGATAAGCTTTCAAGGAGCCACCTCCACATTTAGACCAAACAGGAACCTTCACTGTAGGAAGAGTAGAAAGTTTGAAACTATGCTGTTCAAATTTTTAATTCGAGACAAGTCCTGACAGGAACTTGTCTGGCTCTTAATCGTGAACGTCCACGCGCTGCTTTTAATGGCGGCCTGCTGATAATTAAGACTCTCTCTCCCTTTCTCTCACACATATATGATATATATATACATCAGTGTCAATTTTCTGCTCATTGAATAGCATTTGAATGAGGAAAAAAATGAAGAAAACGATTCATGTAAAAGATCTGTAAATTAATGATAAGAGTTACAGTCTTTCTTCTCACATTAATATGGCTTCGTTGGGGAGTCTTCCCGTTGCTAAACATGGCGTTCTTTTACTGGCAAAGCATGATCTTCAAATTTTGAGAGTCAATCAGGGCATTGTATGGCACGTCTCAAAATTTATTGAGTTCCAAACCGGAAAATCTGTTTGTATAAGAAAGTTGTGGAAGTTAGTCATTTTCTCTCGAACACCCTGTTGAAAGTTACAGAGAAAGGCCAGACTTGAGAACCGTGAGGTTTACGCATTTGAGCACACAACCAGTTCAGTTTATTTCTTGTCGCTTCGATTTGCGTGCAACATTGGATTCTCACTTGCTTCTGCAATCACTTGGAAAGAGTGTGCATTTCAACTCATATCAATGATCCACATGAGCCAAGCATGTAAATGATTGATTTTAGCATTTGTCATACCGTCCTCATGCAACAGCTAGCAAAGGTTGGTAGGGATACATCAACTCAACAATTTTAACCAGAATAGTAAGCCAATCTCTCTCTCTCTCTCTCTCTCTCTCTTTCTATATATATATATATATATAGAGAGAGAGAGAGAGAGGTTTACCAAAAGCTAAATCCTTAAAACCACTGATTTAACAATTCTTTCTACTTTTTCATTGAATGCTTGGCAGAGATTCAATTGTTTGAATAGTTAAAATTGGTTGAGAGAGAAAAAAAGTTATAAAGAAATCTGTTTTGAACATGCTTACTCGTACAATTCTCTCTCTCTCTCTCTCTCTCTCTCTCTCTCTCTCTCTCTATATATATATATATATATATATATATATATATATATATATATATATATATATATATATATATATATATATATATATATATATATATATATATATATATATATATATATATATATATATATATATATATATATATATATATATATATATATATTATGGAGGTCACTTTTAACCAATTTGCTCCAAGCATATCTACAAGAAGATCAGACAAAGAATTAGTGGTCCACCCAACTCTGGGTAAAGCTAAACAACAACCAATATCAGTCAAAGCTGGAATTCACTAGATCGAATTCATAATAAAGCTGCTCCCGTTCTCACGCGGAGTCGATATTGATGAGAGAAAATTTCATTTAGCCGTCAAGCTTCCACCAGATTCCCAAATTGCACCTTCATTTCTATACCAAATTTCTACATGAGGCCACTGCTCACTAGAAACCGGAAATTAAAAGCTCAATCTAACATCGATTTTTCTAATCAGGGCATGGTTTCCTGTTTTCTTGTTTCTCTTTTTCTCTTTTTGGAGTTTAATGCCTATTCATTTTGCTCAGAAAAAGACGTGTCATGCGGAATTTTTTAAATTTACTAAAATTTTGGATGGAAGTAAAGCCAAGTTCATTTCTCATTGGCAGCTTAATTTAGGCTCGCATAAGGAATTAGTTCAGAAAGATGGGAGCTAGGAAGTTCTCATTCTTCCATCAAACACATTGGTCTTAAACAATTCTTTTTTCCATGATTTACCAACACAATTGCACTGTTTCTGATCTCTAGGTTTTATTATGATCGTCTTGTGAATGCGAGATCTTCCTAGTTTACAGTGCATAGTGTTAAAAGATCTTAACTTTAATGGTGCTGGTCTAAGAGAAGACTAAAGTTAAGCACCTGGGCTGTCATTAAACAATATTTATGTTTCTGCAACCACCAATGGCCTTGCCTCGCATTATGCCCACATGCCATGTGAGTTTGGACGATTCTCTTCAAAAAAAAAAAATTATTATGGTTTTTTTTTCATTTATTTTTTTATTTTTTTAATTATTATTTTTTTTTTCCTTAATTTTTTCCCCAATGATTCACATGGAAGGTGCCCCCACCCACACACGGCCACCGACGCCACTTTGTCCACATGGGCTGTCGACCGACGACTGCGATCGGCCACCATCTGGCCGCTGAAGGGTCCTCAGCCGTTGGATCAAAGCACCACTGAAAGAGATTCGAGCCACTGGGGCCTGTCCCTCCGCAGACAGGCAATCTCCCCCAGGCCAAGCTGTTGGTGTCCCCATCTGTTCTCTTGGTGGCTATCATGATCAATTCATGCTCTCTCTCTCTTTTCTTGGTTTGATTCCTTCTTTTATAAAAATCAGTTGCTTTCATGGTGCTCACCATCTTCATTGCACAAACCAAGAAAGTTCTTGTCCTTTGAAGTTCTCTTGCATCGGTTAGCAAGCCGCTAGCAGGGAAGAAAGGTCGACACTCGCCGCTGCTTTTTTTGTAGTCTACTGCGAGCTTTTTCCGTTCGATATCGGCAACTGGGACTGCAGAGTTTGTTGGTGTGCCTGGAAAGTAGAGGAAAGTTGGCCGAGGTTGGAAACGGACAGTAAACAGCAGAGATTTGAGGAGATTGGAAGGTTTGTTGCCCAGAAAGCAGTGGAAGAGCCCGGAAAAGACGCCGGAAGATGGAGAAATCCGCGAGGTACCACTGTGACCTTGAGGCGACTGAGTTGAGATTGGGGTTGCCGGGGAGCGATGTAGTGGAGAAGGCAGCAGCGACAACTGCGCCGTCCAAGATCAACAAGAGAGCGTTCTCCGATGTTGCCTCTGGTGTAACCAACGACGGTCTGCAAGACGAAAAGGAGTCCCTGGCCAAGGAGAGCGCCCCGGCTGCCAAGTAAGTCACTGGATCATATTCCTACACTTGCCGGAATCCGGTGGGGAGGGGGATTTCCCGGCTGCATGTTATGGTATGAAATAGTGTATGGTACATCGGAGGTCCACATATGGAACTTGGATGTTGGAGTACTCTGACTGGTCCTAGAACCCGGCCAGACAAAGACTCCATATCAATATGCCAAAAAAATTTACGTGCTTTAATGAACTGAAGAATAGAAGCTCACAGATGAGCTTTCCATCACAGCAATATGTGCAGCTGTTGAAAACATTTTTCAGAAAACACGATCAAGTTCATGAACTTGTTCATGTTCTTTAAGATGTTCCGAAACTTGGTCATATTTGCTTTCTTTCTCTTTTTCCTCATGCCAAGCTCGTCAGCCTAGAAATGTTGTACGATTATAATGTACAGTACCTTAGAGTCCTGACTGTAGTGATTTTAGACAATGAATCTGAGACTAGCTTGTTTAAAATTTGGTTTTGACAGGGCACAAGTGGTAGGATGGCCACCAATCAGGTCATACAGGAAGAACAACCTAAATGTTTCAAGTATCTCAAAGACGAAGGAAGCCGAGACATCAGGGATGCTTGTAAAAGTAAGCATGGATGGGGCTCCCTACCTGAGGAAGATAGATCTCAAGACATACAGTGACTACCAAGATCTACTCAAGGCCTTGGAGAAGATGTTTAGCTGCTTCACCATGGGTATGTAGCTCTTACCTGTTGTGGCCATGGCTGCCTTCCTGTCAGCATAGAACTCCTTGATTCCATGAAAGTTTTCTGATTTTGCTGCTGAACTTGTGTTCCGTTGCCTTATCAGGTGAATTTGCAAGCAGAGATGGGTCTGAGTATGTGCCAACCTATGAAGACAAAGATGGAGACTGGATGTTGGTTGGAGATGTCCCTTGGGAGTAAGTCTCTATCTCCCTCTCTCTCTCTCTCTCTCTCTAAATCTCTGTCTCATCCGGGCCTAGTTTTATGGGACAAGATCTTATGTTTTCTTCTTTCTTCTCGTTCAGGATGTTCATCTCTTCTTGCAAGAAGTTGAGGATCATGAAAGGATCAGAAGCCAGGGGTCTGAGTTCAGGTGCTTCCCACACCTGAACTGGATGAATCACAACAAACTGGTATTGGAGTTCCCTGTGAGATTCGCAGTTTGAATCGAACGTGGTGTTCACCCATGCATCATGAATGGCCATGGAGGGGGCCTTAGTTCATGCCCGCCCTGTTGTATTTACCTTTTTTGAAGTGTTTGACATTTCATTATGAACAAGGGCATTTGCGGCCTTTGATCATGATGTAATGTTTTCCCTTCTTCTTCCCTTCTTTTTGCTTGAATAATGTGATGAAGAGAAACACCATGTAGAGAGATGTATATCGTTACGTAATACAACTGTATAGGAAGAACCTAAACCTGTTCTTATTTGTGGTGCCGCTGTTGTATCTCCAAACTTGGTATGGTCTGTGATCCTGAACTGGATCTTGAATGTTCGTGTTTGCCTTTGGAATATTTAGTTATGATCTATGGATGCATGCATGGCTATAAAGTTCGTGTTTGATGATCATCTTGATGAATTATTCACGGCTTTGGCTTTACAGATTCAGCAGAAAATGTATGTGGCTGAAACTCAGAACTTGTAATTTATAAACTTGCCGACTTTTGTTTATTTAGACAGAAAGTAACGTGGGGAGAATCTTTTTTTTTTCTTCATTCGTAAGTGTAAAATTCAGGATATCTTGGTTTTTGGCGATCCGGTTTGCCAAAAGCCATGAACTCGTAATTGTTTGGATCTCAAGTGTAAACTAGTTCTTGGTTTGGTAATAAAAAGAAAATGAAAAATAAGCTGCGGAGTTCCTGTTTGTATGTGAAAAATAAATAAAATGATCGAAGAAAATTAGAATTAAGCCGTCATATAAGCGTAAAGTTCAAGATAGCCTGTTTTTTTTGGTAATCCACTAATTCTGTTTTGCCAAAAGCGATGAACTCGTTCTTTTGGGGGTCTAAGAAAAAGAAACTAAAAAATAAGCATTTCCTGACCGTAAATGTCAAAAAATAAATGATAGAAATATAAATGATTTATTTTGGCAACACTAACTAATATATATATAATTTTAGCTAAGTCAGGCAACTGTGTAATTGGAGCTATCCATTTGAAGTTAATGAATGATTGAAAAAAACAAGTTAATCAATATTAGACGATAAAAATGTCCATCATATCTTATTTCTTTAATTATTCATTATATTGGATCACAAAATCCTGGTAGGTGACTCTAAAAGCCATATATATATATATATATATATATATATATATATATATATATATATATATATATATATATATATATATATATATATATATATACATACCAAAATTTCTTTAAGTAGTGTTGACACTTCAAAACAGTGTTTTGAGGGGCAAGACATCGTTTTGCATTTAAAACAGTTTATTCGGAATGTTTGGGTAATACTAAATTAGTTTATCAAAAAAGAGTTTTGAGAAAACCTGGTTTTTGAAAGGAACTGAACAACATGGTGACTCCAGTTTATTTACAAAAAAAATATATTTTGAATGTCTCATCTAAACACACAAACCAATTTTTAGACATAGACTAAAAACCAGTTATTTCACAAAAAATGATTTTTTTTGTGGCAAGTTTTTTTTGGAGTGTCATCCAAACATGCTCTTAAGATTTAAGCGAGAATAAATTCATTTCACACACACACACACACACACACACACACACACACACACACACATATATATATATATATATATATATATATATATATATATATATATATATATATATATTCTTCTATATGTTGTGGGTTCAATAGAGTGTTCGTTTGGTTTTCTAAAAAAAAAGTTATGGTTGGAAACTCAGTTGCACTTTGCACTTAAGTATAAATGGTGTGTGACTAAGCACTAAGCTGCAGTTATGTAGTTCGAGCTTAATTAAGCACTGGAGCTCGAGCAAAGCGTAACTGAGCTAATGGTAGCTCCAGCTGAGCTCGAGTCAAGTACGAGCAGGCTAAGGTGGCTTCTGAAGAGCCTTAGTGCCAATAAACGGTTGTTGGAAGGTAGACTCTCATCCTTTTATTACAGAAAAATTAAGATATGTACAAGACAAAAGAAAAATTTACACAAAGCTATGAAACAGCCACATCAAGATGAAAAACTCAGGCAAGCATAACCCAACTGCCCCAAACACCGCCACCAGAAGGCCAAAAAATTCCCACCAGCGTTACAGCTCCTGAAAAAGACAAAGACTAAAAACAGAAACAATATTAGAAAACCAAAAGAAAGCATTAACCACCATCATTCCTGCCATCCCTTTCCCCGTATTGACACATCTGTTCTCCAGCCTCTAAAGTAGGCAGTTGACTAAGAACCCCTTAGACGTTGGCTGGCCGCCCTCATGTGATGCCATTTTTGGTTAATCGGCCTCCTGTCGAGCATCGCTCTAAGTCTGCGTTTTCATCCTTCATTGTTAGATATGATCCCCAAACTGTCATTGACTCTCACCATAGATTGCAACCAACCATTGAGCACTTATAATTCATCTTCATCCTCCTTAGATTGAGTTTCACTAAATATGGCCTCAATGGATTCTATGTCTCTCAATCTCCACATGCCCATCACCATGGTAGTAATGTCTTTTTTATATATGATAATTTGCAACACATTAGTGTCCATGCTTAATCTGGAGAGTCTGCCCTCGCAAAGGATTCCAGTCCGCAACCAAGTGGACATAGCCTTACGATCATCTTCCTTCAGGTGCAAACTTTGAAAAGCCTCCTTAGCTGAGCGCCAGTGAAAATATGTTCAGACATAGCTGTGGTTAGTCTCTCATGTGCCACTTCATTCCTGAACCACCATAACTTTCATAACGCGATTGGAAAAAGCAACATCCAACATTTCCTAATCCATTTATGGTTACACAGAAAACACTAAGCTTAATTAATGATAGAAAAATTCTGAACGCAGTTCCTTTCCGAAACCAAAATAATTACGATGAGTTTCACTCAACACGTGTGATCGTCATGCAAATGCACGCGAACTAAAACTTAAAAACAAATTTTCCGAATATATAACGAAATGAAAAATCATGCTCCTAAGTTTATCGTAATAAGAGGTATGTGCTACCCCTAATGGGAAGCTTATAAGTAGTTATCAAATGTTAATGAATAATTTAAATGTCTAATTTTGCAAGAACATCCATATATATGGGTGACATGCGCATGAAACTATAAAACTCATTTTTATACCACAAAATGCAAAAGAACGCATTCGTGAGATTGCATGATCCATACCCACGAAAATGGGAATGATGCCATTTTTTTTTTGGAAAAAGAAAATACAGAAAGAACAAACTTTTGACTTGAGGCATTTTAACAAGCATGAATTTTTCTGTCTTCCAAAATGTTGTGATTCAGAGGCTCTTTTTTGGCATCGTAGCAAAATTGAGACTCAAATCAAGAAAAACAAATGTGAGCCTTAAATTCAAAGTTACAATAGAAAGTAGGCTCTTCAATGGAAATTCACTTAAAACACATAACCCCGCCTTCCGTTGCGATTCTTCCAATTGGATGACTGTTCTACGTTTGAAGCAAAATTGGCGGCAATTTTGCTTTGATCTCGATTATATATGTATAATACTTTGTGGTCATGTACCAAATGATTAGAAAGTAAAAATCTATTGATGAAAGTATCATGAATCATTTTTAGAAACACTATCGACCATTGTGTACGCATTATAAGCTGTCGCTATGTTTGTGCAATGGATATTTTTTTAGCCACTAATTTTTAATTTTTAATCGTTGAGTAACATAAAGTTCCTATGTATGTGCGTAAATACATGCATACAGTTTCATTTGTAGTATTTTCTCTTACATTTGATCACTCAATAATACATTTTCATCTACCGGTCAACTAATTATTATTCACTTGCACAGATATTTATGTCACATATAAAAAGTTGTATGATTATAAATAAGGTTTTGGTAAGATCAATTTGTTGGTCAGAAAAGTTTGAACATGGCCAGTTGAATTCGTCGGCTCCATTTCGGGCCCTACAGGGTACCGAACAACGTCTTTCTCCCCAAAGTAGACACTGAAACTGAAAGAGCAGGTGGTCCGTTGGAATTGGATCGGCATTGGATCCGTTCCTATAAAGGAACACATGCACACGCTCGCCGTCTCTCTATTTATCTGGATTTGGATTTGGATCTCCTTTCACGCGTTCCGGTGTTCTCTCTCTAGGCGTTCCCAGGTATAAAAGGAACGGCGGAGGCTTTTCGGTCCTCTTAGGCATTTCGCTCGTTCGTTAAGAGGGTGGGGGCGCGATTTTGCCCTCTTTTTCGCTCCCTCGCCTGGAATTGATGAACACCACCCTAGGGCAGCGGCGAAAGAAAGACGGATTTCTGCCCTAGGGAGCGGTAGCTTTCATGATCGAACTGGAATAGGTGGCCGGAGTGCCAGGAGTGTGGCCGGTGGAGGAGATGGCGGGCTTAGGTCAGCAGACGGTGGAATTCTCCACGCTGGTCCGACGTGCCGCGGAGGACTCCTTCCTCTCGCTCAAGGAGCTCGTGGAGAGGTCGGCGGGGCAGTCCGACTCGGAGAAGAAGATCAGCCTGCTCAAGTACATCAACCGGACGCGGCAGCGCATGCTCCGGCTCCACGTCCTCGCGAAGTGGTGCCAGCAGGTCAGGAGATTGTGGTTCACTTTGCTTATTGGACCGGAGTTTCGATTTATTCGCGTTATTGGTTTTTGAAGCTTCGCGTGATGTTTTTCAGCCGTAGTGTTTGTGCTGACGCGGAGGCATCTTTTTTTTTGGCGGAATTAAATAAATGAATCGGTTTAATTTGATTTAGTGTTTGCTTTGCCGTGTTTCTTTTCTTGCGTAGCTGTGCCAAATATTAGATTCGCAGGTCTTTCCTATGTGTAAGATATTATGTGGTCTGGAATTTGAGCTGCTGAATTCGATTCTCTTGAGAAGGCGCCAGTTCTCTCTTTTTCTTTTTTCTACTTCGCATTTTATTCCGTTTTTTTAACCTTCTATTTTCCTTTAATTGATCAGTACAATGTGTTACAGAGTTGGTGGTTTCTTGTTTCTGATGATTCTTGCTGCTAAATTTGCTTAATTTCTTATTTGAACCACAAGTGGTGTTTCTGACATTTGTTGGCGAGCCGTTAACTGCCTTATTTTAGGGCGTGTAACTACATAGTTATCTAAACCTTGGCTACTTCGCTTGATGAAGCTTTCTTTCTTTTCTTTAAGGACTTTTGACGGGATGTACGACTGTTTAAGTGATAATCTGAGAACTATGAAACATTGTAGCAACCTGCATTATTTGAAGAACTTGAAAAAGAAGCAGGTTTCCCTTGATGTCTTAAAACATTAAAATAAAAAAAAAGAAGAAAAGAAAGTATTCTCAATGTCTTAAAACATTAAAAAAAAATCCTAGATACCTCCTAGACAGTTGCTTAACTGCATTAGTAGTTGCCACCATCCTAAGTATGGCCTTGTCCCCGGCTATGCCCTTGACTTGATTTCTTTTGAAGCTCCTGGAGTTGAGCTTGATCTTGTTGGAGTTGTAGGCAACTAGGCATGGATTATATAAATAATAAATAAATTTAATATATATATATATATATATATATATATATATATATATATATATATATATTTCTAGACCAGTTAGGAATTATTAATTAAAGGATAGGAATGTAAAGTTAGGAATGGATTTGTTCAATCCCTCATAAATTGCGAACTAGTTCATGTTAACCCTTTCTTTAGCATATTTAGGACTTTTAAAATGTTCAGCTGTTCTATTTCCATTTACTCGACACCAACAAAGGTCCAATGGCAATCGATATCAGTTCCAGAGGCATCATAGGTTTCATTTGGTTATTGGATAAGATGTTGTGAAGAGGTAAAACTTTGGGGGAAAGGAACATTTTGTTTCTTCAAATATTTCTATCCATAAATAAGGACAAGTAGAAGCTTGTGGCCATGTCTGTCCATGAAAAGGTTTGGAATCCCACAAATTTATCTGGATACCAATGCTTTAGAATGCCTGAGTGTTTTACTTTTTAAGGCACTTGCATCTTAGCACTGCAAACTGCAGTGTTGTTGTGAAACTAAGGTAGTCTATCATTGATCAATGGGCTTGTCATTGTATTTATAGTTACTATAAGCAATTGTGGTTCTTCTATTAAATGCTCTAAGTTATGTTTTTTCAGATCCCGTTGGTCCAATATTGTCAACAACTTGCATCAACTCTTTCAAGTCATGATACTTGCTTTACCCAAGCTTCCGATTATTTGTTCTTCACACATGAAGGATTGCAACAAGCCCGTGCCCCTATATATGATGTTCCATCTGCTATTGAAGTTCTTCTTACTGGAACGTATCAGCGTTTGCCAAAATGCATTGAGGATATTGGCAAACAAATTGTGCTTCCTGAGGAACAGAAAAAGCCTGCTTTGCTAAAGTTAGACACACTTCTGAGGTCAAAATTACTGGAGTCATTGCTGCCAAAGGAAATTTCTAAAGTTACAGTATCTAATGGGACTGCACAACTTTGTGTTGATGGAGAATTTAGGGTGATGCTTACTCTGGGATATCGAGGATATCTATCGATGTGGAGGATATTGCATTTGGAGCTTCTTGTAGGTGACAAAAATGGGCTTGTTAAGTTTGAGGAATCGCGTAGATATGCTTTTGGTGATGAGTTGGAGCGCAGAATGGCTGCTGCAGAGAGTCCGTTTATGACATTATACTCTATCCTTCATGAATTCTGTATTACACTTGTGATGGACACCAATATAAGACAACTCAAAATACTTAGACATAGTAGGTGGAAAGATGCAATCGGCTTTGAACTCATCTCTGATGGAGCAGGAGGACTAGGTGGGCATGTTCAGTTACCTCAGGATGCCGAACCTGAATCAGCTACTTCAGGCCAAAGAACCCCTGGTTTAAGAATTATGTACTGGTTAGACCCTGATAGAAGTAGTGGGGGGACTGATTCAAGTTTATCACCTTTCATTAAGATTGAACCTGGCCAAGATCTGCAGATAAGATGTTCTCATAGCACCTTTGTCATTGACCCCACGACAGGGAATGAAGCAGAGTTCTCACTTGATCAAAGTTGCATTGATGTAGAGCAATTGCTGTTAAGGGCTATTACCTGCAACAGGCATACCCGCTTGCTTGAAGTTCATAAAGAGCTTAGCAACAATAGTCAAATTTGTCAAACTGCCGGTGATGTTACACTTAGATGCTTGTCTGATGAATCTCAGGCAGACTTATCTAAGGTAATTTCTGAATGTTATTTTGTACCTTATTTGAGTAAATGTCCTTGGCATGAGTAGTTCTATTTTTCTTTCTCATCTCACTGCTTCCACGAGCCATTTTACTTGTTTGCATGACTGCGTTAAATGTGATTTCTCATAGGACTGTATGTGAAAGTTTTCAACTTTTTACTTCTCTTGGACATCTAGCTGTTAACAGAATCCAGTTTCTCAAGACCTGATTTAGCATAGTATCCTCAATGGTATTTAGAGTTGTCAACTACAACAACCTGATTCTTGGAAATTGCTGGGTCTAAAGAATATTGAGTTTCTAAAATTTCTAGCACACCTCATCAGTGGCGATTCTTTTTATTTTTTCTACCAGCTGTGTTTCTTATGCTAATGTATTCTATTTGAAATTGATTTTTCTTTAGCATTGTCTGTAATTATTTGGACTTTTTGCAGGGTAATTATAAGTTTGATGTCGTGGACGCTGGGGAGGAAGTATTGTGTGTTCGGGCTTATGGATCATCATATATTACTCTGGGAGTAAACATCAGGTTTTTTATATCTCCATTTAACTATCTTACAGATGAAATAAATTATATCAAGTTCATAGATCATCGGTGAAAGCTTTACCTATTATTGTTATTATGAGGCTATTGCAGGATTTTACAATTACTAAAATTATCTTGGTGCGCCATGCCCGTCAACTAATATAGCAAACAATCTTATTGTCTAATGACTTCTCTGTGGATACCAATTTCATTTGTCTCAGACGGTCATGAAACTTGCAGCTTCTGATGGTGCTGATTTTATATTGATTTAGATGCTGTGCACTGACATGGCACTTCATGATTTCTTAACCGAAAAGATAGTAGTATAGGTGTCATAAAAATAGTTTAAGTTGCATTTTCTGAGGAGACTTTTGAAACAGATTAGGTTCCAGCTTCCCTGTCTGAAGTGGAAAAGGGGAAGGTGGATTAAGCTTTGTATTTGCTCGTGGTAAAATCTTCAATAGTGGTCCTTGACGGTTCTGATTGACTGTTAATAAGCTACCAAATGGTGACAATTGGTTGCACAATAATTTTATAATATAATTTTTGGAGTAGCAACTTTATTGATTGAACAGTTGATGTAAGAAATAGTTAATTCAGCAAGAAAAAACATACCAGCAGAGTGCCTCCAGTGTTAGCTTATCCTGCAGTCACATTTTTGTGTCTTTCATCTTTTTCAGAACTGAAAACTGTGATCATGAACTTTCCATTAAATGTTCTAACTTCTAAGTGATTGTCATCTTCCTAATTTTGGTTGAGCTGGAAAATATTTGGAAGGAGACAGGTGGCTGCAATTGCATTCATTTTCTTTTGGGTATTTTGTACCTGCTTATCAATCGGCAGGTAAGTGCGTGTTCTGTGCTCTAGCCATGTTGGAGTTTGACTTGATTCCATCTAAAATTTGCTAATCCTTCTGGCCTCACCCACTCTAACCTGGTAAGGTTATTTCCTAGTATGGTGTCACCAACCTAGATGTTCTCTAAATCCACTACTCTCCTCAAGGAATTTCTTGATGTCTTGATAGAGCCTCCTAAACATGTGAATCTCTTTCCATAGATTTGGTGTCAAGTGAAACACTGAGACATAATATGAGACAGTTGAGGTCAATGAAGAGTCCTTACTGTTCTTTTTTGAGTCGTAATGTGCTACCTCTGATCTTTGGGCTGCATATCTGGAAACTGTAAGACCATAACTTAGACATCTATACAAGATTATAGAAGCCTAAAATACACCAATCATTTTTTGAGGTCAAGTGGAAATTGTATAACCTGATTATGACCTAAGTACTAGCTTCAATCCTGCATGTTGATTGCCATCTTGGTGCATAGCTCATGCCACAATATATGCCAGCGGGCATGAGGCCCAGCAACAACCAAAAGGCTTCATTGTTATTGTGGTATGATCTGTAAATATGCTTGTCTCGCTGGAATTCCACAGATGTACGACTCTTTTTTCAAGTTTGTACTTGTAAGTAAACAAGAAGGGCATGAGGCCCAGAAACAACCACAAGGCTTCATTGTTAACTCTCTTGTGGCATAATCTCTAAATATTCTTGTCTCACTGGATCCACAGATGTATGGCTCTTTTTCAAGTTTGTACTTGTAAGTAAACAAGAAATCTATAGGACGTCATATCAAAACAAGTAGTTTAATTTTCATGGTTGTCACCTTGTTATGGTGCTTCTTGCTGTCAATGTGGTGCATATCAAAGTCTAGCTGCTTCTTGTGTAAGAAGTGGTACTAAGTTGCTAACGTGGTCCTAGCTACGTTCTGTTTTTTAGTGTTTTTCTTGGCTTTCTAATGGACATTATTTGTTCTATGCATGTCAACCACTGGAATCACAGGAATGGCTCTTATGTACTTCGATCTTCAAGGAACATTATTTCATCAAGTGCATTGTTAGAGTGTGAAGAAGCATTAAACCAAGGAAGCATGACAGCGTCTGAAGTCTTTATGACTTTGAGGAATAAGAGTATTTTGCACTTGTTTGCATCAATGGGCAGATTCCTAGGCCTTAAGGTACGTGAATGCTTAGAAAAAGTCTGTGTTTCTGAAAGTTCTTTTGACTGTTATAATAAATTTGTCTCTTTGGCTTGATTTGGTTTTAGATGCATATGTTTTTCTTGTTTCCTTTTCATTTTTCTTTTGCTGATCAAAGTGATACGGTCTTTCTTTGTTATGCATACCAAATGTGGAGACAGACAGCGCAAAACCTGATACAAATCAATGTGAAACATTTGGGTAGAGAATCCCCAATCCCTTTCATGGGAAAAAGTTTTTCTTGCAAGGCGTGCACTGGCTGGCCTACTAATATGGATATGCACTTCTCGACATTTTTTTTCTTTCTTTGAACGTATCTAATGATATTATGCATATATAAAGACCTCATGTGATTTGGTGAAGATTTAGTTTGGTCATTGCTGTTGTTTCTGTAGTGAGAATTCCTCTTGACTTTTACAGTGCATGCTTTTCAGGTGTATGAATGGGGCTTTTCAGTTGCTAAGTTGTCTAAGATCATCACCTCTGGATCAGATTTGTTACTAATGGGGTTTCCTCAATGTGGAAGCTCCTATTATCTGCTGATGCAACTAGATAAAGGTTTCAAACCGCTTTTTACACTTCTGGAGTCACATGAAGATTCATCTGGAACTTCTGGTGTAGTTGGTGATATTGGCAGTATCAAGCGCTTCAAGAAAATTGACATAAGCAAGATGCATTTGGCGGATGATGAGGTGACCTTGAATCTTCTGGACTGGGAAAAGTTAAATATTTCTCCGAAAGATGTTGCTATAAGAGATTCTTCAGAACATGGACTTTCTACTGATTTTTCACATGAAGGTTCTATTCAGACTATTGGTTGTAAGCAGTCAACCTTTGCATCCGTTGTTGATGAGGTGTTTGAAATTGAAAAAGGTGCATCGTTACCTCTTTCTTTACCAAATAAGAGTCAAATCTCATCAGTGACTACACCATCTAGTTCTCCTCTTTGTTCAAGTCAATTTACCTACCAAGGAATGAAAGTAGGGTTAACCTCCTCAAAGTCTGATGGAGGCGTACAGGTTCCACAAGCTAATTTTTCCAAATTTTCTGCTGGGGTCCTGCCAATGAGTAATGCTTCCTATGCTCCAAACAGTATGAAGAACATGCTTCATGGTTCTGCAATAAATTCTTTTTCTTCAACTGGCCCTGTAAGAAGCCCACCTGTTCCAAAACCATCACTGCCAAAATCTGATATAGATTCTTTATCATTTAGATCACCAACCCATACTGTTGATGCTAGTCTCTACTCTGCAATGGATGAAGATCCATTAAAAGGACTTAATGAAGCCCCAAAGGAGCTAAATGCTTTGGTTTCTGGAGGTAGGGCCAGTCATTTGGTACCTTCTGCTCGAGCAACATCCCGAGGTTCCACTGTGACTGCAAAATCCAGCGGGCCCAGAAGTTCAGTTCCCACTAGTTCAGTTGGTTCTCCTATGAGAAGTTCTGGATCCAGCTCAAGAATGGCATCTCCCACATGTAAGATCCAACTTGTTGTGTATGTACTGCTTCTGTATTGTCTTCCCATTATCTTATTATTATCCCTCTCTTTTGATTCTCCTTCTACAGGTCAAACACCAGAATCTGGAACACCTCATAGCCCCACTTCTGATGCAACCACAAGAAATGAGAAAAATCTTCGAAAGCGTTCTATTTCAGCAATATTGACCAGCATTCCTTCATTACATGACTTGACAACTCTATCTGGACCACACAAGAGACGGAAGATATCCGAGTCGGTCAGCTCGCTTCATGCTGCTTCACCAGATACTTGTTCTTTTCTGTTGGCATCTAAATCAGAGTCTTGCTCTTATGGGAATTTGTTAGCCAAAGCTAATCATGGGCATGCACCTTCTAGTGTATATTTTGCAGTCCTCCTCCATGTTGTGCGTCACTGTTCTCTCAGTATTAAGCATGCCAGACTTACTAGCCAGATGGATGCTCTTGACATCTCTTATGTAGAGGAAGTTGGGCTGAGGAACCCATCCTGTAACTTATGGTTCCGGTTGCCGCTATCTGGTGATAATTCATGGCAGCGTATATGCTTGCGTCTTGGTAGGCCTGGAACCATGTGCTGGGATGTTAAAGTTAGTGATGAGCATTTCAGGGACCTGTGGGAGCTTCAGAAAGGAAATACTAGTACTCCATGGGGGTCTGGAGTTCGAATTGCAAATGCATCTGATATAGATTCTCATATTCGTTATGATTCAGAAGGTGTGGTGCTCTGTTGCAAGGTTGTTGAGGAATCAAGTATTCAAAAACTGGTGGAGGATTTAAAACGGCTTTCTAATGCACGCTTATTTGCACTTGGCATGCGGAAAGTACTAGGTGTAAGAATAGAGGAGAAGCCAGATGATGCTCATGGAGGTTCTGAGGATAAAGGACAGACTGCGGGAAAGGGCACAGTTGATGTTGCTGATAAAGTATCTGATCAATTGAAGAAGTCCTTTAGGATTGAAGCTGTTGGTCTAATGAGTCTGTGGTTTAGTTACTTTGGTTCAATGCCCGGAATAGTGGTACGTTTTGTTGTTGAATGGGAAACAGGTAAAAAGGGATGTACTATGCATGTTTCGCCTGACCAGCTGTGGCCTCATACCAAGGTTAGCTCTCAAAGTGGGCATAAATGTCTTTTTGATCTTTACGTTAGTTACTTCTGCTGCTCGTTTTGGTATCAAATAATATTTGAGATTTAAAGAAAGCTTTCTAAGAAAGCATTTGTAAGAAATTACCCATAATTGTATCATAACATTCTGGATTCAAGAAGCTTGTTTTTTTAAGTGTTTTGTGTTCATACCTGACTTAATAAAAGGTTCTGGTTGAACTATGCTGATAACCCTGGCTAGCCAATATGGACCTTTCCTGCTCTTCATGCCTCTGCACAGTGGAGCGAAGTGTTTTGTACTAACTTAAAAACAGGACTAAGAGAATAATGAGGAAAGAATTTGTATAAAATCATGATCTGTTGCTTGGTCGACCAAAGTACTAGCTTCAGAATTGGGAGCTGAGGATGCTTCATAATGTTTCTTGGCTTTTTACTGTCACTAAGTGATCCATGAGACATGTAGATGTGAAAGGGTTCCCAGTTGGTCCTTATTGGCTCCTTGATTCATGTTGTTACTCCATCCTGGATGACGTATTTATATATGCCTTTTCATCTAGGCTCTCAATTGCTACTTGCAGCTCTAGGGTCTTAATTTGTTTGTTTTTGTTCTCACAAGTTCTTTGTATCATCCAATAGGTATAAGTTTGTTACTGTCACAAGGTGTTTTTAGCCTTGCTACTCTCATATTGATGCGCAGGTTTAGGTTGAATATGCTTGCAGTCTAAATTGGCAGTGTACCCCTTCATTGAGTTGTTAAGCAGCTCAATCAATTAATTATGTAGTTTTACATGGTTCAAATGACAGTTGAAGTTTGATAACTTGGAAAATTTTCTGTTTGAATGATTGTCTATATTATGCAGATAGATTCCATTTTCCTTTTCCTACCTTGTTGAAAATATTTAGTGCAATTGATTATGTTCTTGATCTTTTGTGAAGTTCAGTTTGTGGAATTGTAATATTTCCAAGATGCTACAATATTTTTTTTCTTCTGATGAGGGTTAATAAGGAATATTGATGCTTGGGTCAATGATGCAGCTTGTGTGGTAAAACGGAGGCGCGTCAATTGCTGGTTGAAAACTAATAAGGAAAATGTTTTTACATTCTGTTTTCATACTATTTTCCTATCTTATAGCAGTTTTGCTGTTAACAGTTAACTTTAGGTTCTCATTCTGTCTTCCTAGTGAATGTTGAAACTTTTTCTTGTTGAAGCAGCTGCTTGTGCTGTTATAATTACAATCTGGTTGGAACCGGAATGTTCTTGTTACTCAGATTCTTTTTTATTTTTGTTTTGAGTATCAGAATCTTTTGATTTTCTGAAATTTTAGTTCTTAATTTAATTAGAAATTTTTATTTTCTTGAAGTTCTTAGAGGATTTCATCAATGGAGGTGAGGTATCTTCTCTTTTGGACTGTATTCGCCTCACTGCTGGGCCTTTGCTTGCTCTTGCTGGTGCAATACGACCTGCACGTATGGTTGGTCCTGGTTCTCCTGCAGTCCACGCCACAACAGTTAGCATGCCTACGGTCCCTAGACAAAACGCTATTTTATCATCTCAAGGATTACTTCCAGGAGGTTTGTCTTCAAATGTGAACCAGCCACAAGGTTCTGCAGTTGCAAATCCTGTTGGAGGCACATCTACACTAGGATCCACTGGCAGCCATGGTCCTCATAACACTGCCATGCTCTCTGCTGCTGGAAGAGGTGGACCTGGAATAGTTCCTAGCTCACTGTTGCCTACAGATGTAGCTGTTGTGCTGAGGGGTCCTTACTGGATACGTATCCTCTACCGAAAAAACTTTGCAGTCGATATGCGTTGCTTCGCTGGTGATCAAGTCTGGTTACAGCCAGCAACACCTCCCAAGGGTGGTCCTACTGCTGGTGGATCCTTCCCTTGTCCACAATTTCGGCCTTTCATAATGGAGCATGTTGCTCAAGGGTTGAACAATTTTGATACCAACTTTAGTGGAGGAGCTCCAAATGTGATTGGTTCCATGAATTCAAGCAATGCAAATCCAAGCTCCAGTTCTGTGGCTTCACAGCCCACTGCCACCACTGGTAGCCGAGTCAACACAGTCACTTCTCTTGGATTTCCTAGGTCTGGTACAATGATTGGAAACCAGGGGGTTAGTTTGAACCGAATAGGCAACAACCTGCTTGGAGCCTCAAACTTGGGTGCCACAAACTCAGGCTTGCCAGTACGCCTTCCATCTGGGACTACAGTCCCAGCTCAAGTTAGAGGAGAACTAAGTAGTGCTGCTTTCATTGGTCTTGGAGATGATGGTGGTTATGGAGGAGGGTGGGTTCCTCTTGCTGCTCTGAAAAAGGTCTTGAGAAATATCCTGAAATATTTTGGAGTCTTGTGGCTCTTTACTCAGTTACCTGACATAATTAAGGAAATACTTGGATCAATCTTGAAAGATAATGAAGGAACACTCTTGAATTTGGACCTGGAGCAACCAGCCTTAAGGTTCTTTGTGGGGTAAGTGCATCTATATGAGATGCTTTCTTTGGTCCAAATGATTTTGTTTGTAAGCATCTAATCCCATGTTAGTTTTTACCTGTGTCACATGCTGCACACTCATGTACAGAACAGTTTAACAAAAATTAGTGTGGGCATGTGTGTGTGTGTGTATATATGAACAAAAACTGTGAAGAAATAATCATTATGTTGTAAACAATATACAATAGAAATATTTACAGTTTCAGAGGTTTTGATATGAAAAAAGATAATACAATTTACCTAATGAAGAAAGAGCTATGGAGTTTTAAATGATTTATAGGAAACACAATATTGGAGTCTGTTATAGGTGTCTGCATGCAAAATTGGATAAACAAGTACATGCAAAATTGGATAAACAAGTGCATAAAATATGTGGAGTGCACAGATCACAGCTTTGACTGTCTCCAAGCAGTATCCCATGTCTATACCTGTGTCATGAATTTCAAGTTTTCAACATGGATGCAGCTGTCATTTGGCCAGTAGACAGGCACACATATACATGCACGTAGATCGTTTTGATGCCTATTTGCAAATTGTGTGGCTCTTGCTGAGGTGTGTATTCTTCAAGAGCACACACACATAAAATACTAATGTTTATACAGTTTGGATTTTTTCTTACATTCTACAAATATCACATAAAAGAAATGATCAGGGGCTCATATCACATTCGACATTCACTTAATAGAGTTAGTCTATTTCTGTCATACTAACATCATTTTCTGTTGCAGGGGTTATGTTTTTGCTGTCAGTGTGCATCGTATGCAGCTTCTACTCCAGGTGCTCAGTGTCAAACGGTTTCACAATCCACAGCAGCAGCAACAAAATCACAATGTGCAGGAGGAGCTCACTCCATCTGAAATAGCAGAAATTTGTGACTACTTTAGTAGGCGTGTAGCATCAGAGCCTTATGATGCATCTCGTGTAGCTTCTTTTATCACCTTACTAACACTTCCCGTTTCGGTTCTCCGTGAATTCCTGAAGCTGATATCCTGGAAGAAAGGGTTGTTACAGGGGCAATTTGGGGATGCCGCTGGAATGCAGAAGCCTCAAATTGAGTTGTGCCTTGAGAGTCATGGTGGTTTTTCTGCAGATGAACACACAGAAAACTCTGGCCGCGGAGTGTCAAAAAGTAATATTCACTATGACCGGGCACATAGCTCTGTTGATTTTGTCCTCACCCTGGTTTTGGATCCAACTCATGTACCACATATAAATGCTGCTGGTGGTGCAGCTTGGCTTCCATATTGTGTATCCATTAGATTGCGGTACACTTTTGGCGAGACAACACAAATGTCTCTTCTGGGAATGGAAGGGAGTCATGGCGGGCGAGCTTGCTGGACACGCCTTGAAGACTGGGAGAGATGTAAACAGAGAGTAACAAGGGCAGTAGAGGTTTATGGAAGTGGAAATGCTGGTGTTGATGGCAACCAGGGAAGACTAAGAATAATAGCAGAGTTCTTGCTACGGGCACTTCAAAACTCTCTGCAGCAACTAAGAGACGGTTCTGCTGCAAATGTGACATCTGCTGCAACATGAAATCACAGACCAGAAGATGAATATTATCCTGTATTTTTTCACTGCTCACCAGTCGTGCTGCAGGCACTAAACGTTAGATCCCAATTATCTCGTTTCACGATTCGTCAGTTCTTCTGGAATACATTTGCAGCGGACTATGGATGTATAATAAAGTCGCTGTTTTCCAGCGTCAGCTAAAACTGGAAGATTGAGGGCACCCCTAACAGAAAGGTAAGAGTTGAATAGGGTGGAAGTCGGTCGTAGGATGTACAGAGATGATGGTGAAAGGCAAGGGTTTTTTGTAAAATTGGTTGGAATTATTTACAGATGTACAGTGACTGATGTAATAGTACTTGGATGCAGTAGATTCATAGAGGAATTCGTGTTGAAAATTTTGAGCACTGCCCTCTGGTTCAAGGTGTACGTGCAAATTGGTGACTAGTGAGGCTTGTATGAGGTTTCCAGCCTTAATAATTAAGGTGGTTTATATTCTCTCTCCCGTTGTTTTTTCAGTGTATTGGTCGAGTCAAACCTATTGCACACCGCGAGAGGGAGTTCCATTCACGCGTGTAATACTTGGTTCGTGCTCTCGGGCCCCATGTCCCTGGGAACGTGGGCTCTCGGGGACGTAATGTTTTCTAATTTTTTAAATAATTTTTGTTTGTGTTCTCATTATTACCGGTTAATGTAATCTTGTGAACTAATAGAATGTAAAAGATCAAGGTTCGGAGTTGTTTACTTGTGAAATCACTTCTTTCAATGTGGAGCATGGCTGTGGATTCTGTCCGAGCTCTAGTGACAGTTCTGACCTCCAGTAATCGTGTATCTGGTGTCGATTAGGTCGTGATTTCATGAAAAGTCCCTCCTGTACACTACTATGTCCTTGGCCTCCTTCGTTTTGCAAGTGGTAGCTGCTGGCGCTGCCGATTTGTGGCTCTCAGGAGTTGAACGAAGTTGGAAAAGAGCGAAAAATGGATTTGTGACTCCCCGCTCCTGTAAGCAGAGCACATAGCTGCTCCCGATAACGATACGAAGCAGCCGTGAAGAGGAAGAAATTGACTTTTAGCTGTATAGAATGATCGGTGTGTAGTGCGTTCTGTGTAATTTATTTAGTTATTGTCGATTTATACGCTGTTCATCCCCAAAAAATGGAAGGTTATGTGGACTGCAACTTGGTGATGCAGTTCTGTTGAATATTAAATGAACCTGACCGCTAAAATTCCAATCGTCTTTTGTTGTCCGACCTTGTTGAACAAATTCTACAGTACTGGTTCTCATTTTGTCATGAAAAAACATTTACCTAAAAAACTGCCTATTACGAACCACTCACCATGTTTCTCAGAGGCCTTCTTTTCTTAGTTGCGCGATAATTTTTTGATTTCCCAGATTTGTCTACAAAATAAATGAGAGAGGACTTGGCACAATCTGAATTTTACAGTTACTTTTCAGAAAAAAGTACGTCGCTGTGTGTTAAAAGCCTACGACCATCTATCGTTGCGGCTACAAGAAATCACACCTCAATGGAATTTCAATGATTTGAATGTTTTTTTCTTTACCAAAGGGGGTCATGAGGAATCCATTTTCTAGGCAATTTTGGTTGAAGCATTCTTGGTAAAAATTGGAGGGTCGCAAATGGCACGTTCTTCAATTCTAACGCTATGTACGTGGAATACAATTTTTCTGCAGTACTATTATGCATTTATTGGATTATGAACGGTTGCAGGCCCTCGATCAATGTGCAGAACCATATTTCTATATTTCTATTCAGGTGCGGTTGGGGTTCTTGGAGTAATGATGGTAGACACTAGAATTAGCGTATCATATATGCCTGCTTGTGTCGCATGAACCATAGGACTAAAATCATGTGTTCCTTCCTCCCGCGGAGCAACCTCTCTCTCTCTTACTAAATCACCTATTAAAGCATTAAAAGATATTCATCCGAAGAACCGCCCTTGTATGATACGCTGAACTTCTGGAAAACATTTTGAAGACTCGAACTTTTCAGAACTTGAATCAACCGTAGTTAATCATGACTATGTCCTGGTCCTATAACTTTACTCAGCAGGCAATGCAGATGGCCATACTAAAGGATGGTTAATACATAACGTGGTCATAATCATGGGAAAGATTCGAAAATTTATGAGGTTAATCAACAAGCCAACATTTTCTTGATATGGTCAAATCAGAGCAACTCCAACAAAAACCAAAATTAAGAATTTTATACAGAAACTTGGCATCAACAAATTGATCAGAGACGAATAATACTAGTCGATAAAAGACAACCAATATACAAATGCAGAGGAAAAGTATGCGTATTGAACTCAATCATCTTAATATGGCAGGTGCTTTTTTCCAACCGCGAGCAAAAATGAGAGGAGCTCCCATGGAATCAACAGAGCTAGAGGTTTTTGCTGGATGAGAACAAAAACTGCATATTTGACTCATCTCTTTGGAGAGACTGCATTTTTGAGTCGAGGACAGCCAGCTGTGACTTAACCCACGACGGATTGTTCCTCCCTTCTATCCATAAAGCTTCTCCAGTGTCCTTGTGCTTGAAATCTGGGTACTTAGGATTTCTCTGCAGAAGTGAAGACATGTTTTGCATCATCAACGAGTGCAAAAGAATGGTTAAAGCTAGAACCTCCAGCATACGCTACTCCTATGCACTATTGCAGGTATGTTGGTGAGAGATTATTTACCTTGCTGCTCCTGTTATCCCACCATTCAGTAGGGTTGGCAAAAAACGCTTGCCATAGCTCCTGAGTCGTGCCTGTCTGAGTTCCAGAATATGTTCCACGCCTTTCACCTAAAAGCCAACAAAACAAAGAGTTTTCAGGACCAACAAAGGCTAGTTCCAACCATGTTCTGACTTCAGAAATGAAAGGTTCCAAGGGCGAAGAATATCATGCACCTGAGTTGGTGGAGTTTTTCTCTGATTCATATGACGAGGAACCTGAGCTCTTCTCAATGAAATTTAGCTGATTGACGACAACCTACAAGAGAAGCAACATTTTAACAGTCCATGCAGAGAAAAGCTCAATGAGTGAGCAGATAAAGGTAGCAGAAAGTAGAACAAAACCTTGTAGTATGCTTGAGGTTTATCATCATCTCCATTAACTACATCCGATACAAGCCTGCCAGATACATAGATTCTCTGGCTTTTTTCCATGTGCTGAAATGCCACATAAGCCAACTCATTCCAAAATGTCAGACCTATCCTGCATAAGCAACAGAAGTTGAGCAAGCTTTTCATGCAGCTTATTATGGAAAAACAAACAGCGTTGCTCTAATCAAATCCTTGCCTACATAGCTCAGTTTTTGCAATATGGCCTTCAATAACATATTTTCATGAAACATCGATTGTCCAGGAACTCAAACGATGGAAACAGCATGCTCGCACACATGTATAAAACGTGTAACATGATTCTCTTAAGGTACGGATGACATACATACATAATGTGAAACAATGAAGTTGGAGAAAATAATTCTCAAAATATACATCTGCGCAATACATTTTTATGCATGCCTTGAAGGTCCCTGCATGCGCTTATTATGCTTTCACGATTTCACTATCAACCTCACCGATGAACTTGCTTATAATAGTGCTGTCAATTCAAATTCAACTTCACAGTATTTTCACCAAGGACTCACCTTTTCCCTTTGTGTATCAATGCTGTCAATCACATGGATTACGACTTGGTACCATAGGCCTCATTCATCAAAATACATTTTTTGCATAGTTTTAGGCTTTAGCACATAAAAACTGAGTATTGCCTAATATTTTGATAGATGTAAAATAGATACTAGGAGGTATAGAAATCGTCACTACGTATGCAACTTCAGGCTTAATTACCATGAAGTTCATCTTCTATGCTTTCTTCTCCAATTGCTCAAAATTTTCTCGAGGCAGCAATGCTATCAATTTATTAACCTCATTTTCGATTGTAATAAATTATATTCGCTTCAGGATTTCAAAATAACACGAAGAAAAGATTAGATCAACTTTTTAAGATAAAGTCATGCTTTGTTCAAAAAATTCCAACTACGAACCCCCAGAAATAACAAGTCTATACTACCTTAATTAGACTAAATACAAGGCATTTCATTTATAGTAGAGTAGCAAGCAATGCATAATGAGCTTTAGTCCTACCATGACGTAAAAACACAAGAAAACAGAAAGAAAGACAGGTGCTAAAGTATCAGATTCTATCGGTACTTGCGATGCATGAACGGATAGGGGCAACTTATGCTAAGAACATGGTGAAACCATCACAAATATCTTTTAATTCGTTCGCTGATGGCAGTTGACAAGCCTAAAAGCAACACCAATATCAATTCATGAATAAAAAGCGGAAGGGAACTATCAAGAAAAGGGGAATTTTCACGGCTCCCCAAAGTCGTATCTAGAAAAGCCATAGACTGAAAAACATTTGAACAGCAAACTCAACCAGAGTGTTTCTGTGGCCGACGTTTTGACGGCAAGTCGAGTCCAAGCAAGAACCTTCCCGCTATCCAGGTGCTTAATTTGAACAGGCGTCCCAACAACACCGATGAGACTGACGGAATTGGCGAGCTCTTTCTGCCAAGGGATTTCAGACGGCCGCGGATAGACCACTCGTTCTTCCTGCACGAAGTCGGTGGTATAACGGGCGGAGCTTTTCGGAAAATTGTACCGAAGACCAAGCGTATTCGTCCTTTGCACAGTAAATTGGAGAGAGACAGCGAAATTGGACTTCATAGGCGAGAAAGGAAGATGGTTTCTTCCATGGACGATTTTTGATATGGCTGGAGCCGCGAGCCCAAACAGGGATGCCATCTCCGTCTCTCTCCGTCACTCGGTTTGGAGAAGGAGAGGCGAGAGAGCAATGGAACCAACAGGATTAGGCCATATCTCCCTCCCACCCTCTCTCTCAAAGGGTTTAAGATGGGAAAGGATGCAAGGAGGTTTTGAGGCTGTGGAGGGATTGCCGTGACGTGATTGGGTAGACATTGACCCGAAGACACGATAAAAGTAAAGGCTTCGGACCTAAACTTGCACACATGGGTGTGTGAAGAACGGTCCATTCTTGATCATAGTTTACCAGTAAACAAAACAAGGTAAAAGAAAAAACAAGTGACGTATGAATAAGAAGGCTTTATGGGCAGGGGTGTAGTTGTCGTGTCTCTATTTCGATTTTTGTAGGTATAAAGAAGGATGATGCATAAACGCTATTCACTCCGATTTAGTTAATATATGTGTAAGGAGGAAAGCAAATGTTCACAACTTATTGAAAAAAAAAATAGTGGTTTTAGAACTACCATTTAAGCAAATTTGCCAAGTTCTATAAGGTTTTGGTAATTCCTGCAGCGGCATTTGACCCCCTTATTGTAATCGTGTGGTTACTTGGTCAGCCACTACTTCTACTTTTGATGTTAACTTCGGGTTTCTAACAGGAATATCCTTTGGACATATTAGATCTTTGGGCATTATCTTCTTGTTTCAAAATTTAACAAAGTTCGCATAACTAATAGTAATGTAACAGGAGCGCCTCACGTTTAAAAAACAATTTGTTTGACTGCCTGTGGTAAGAAAACATTTATTCAATTATAGTTTTACCCGTTAACCATTGTTTGCTCATGTTTATCAGGGGAGGTTTGTGTTTCCAGATTCTTTTTGGTCAGGATTAAGCACTGAATATACCAGGATTCTGGTCTTGTGATGAGTATCTTTGCGCACGGAAGTGGGATGCCTCGTGAAGAACATGATTCGGAGGAAGAAGAGGCAAATAATTTAAGCCTATAAACAAAGTCCTCTAAAGCTATAATTGAAGTCTGACGTAAATTTTTGACTTTTTTTCAATAGTTAATTCTTAAAAATCTGGTTAATGCATGAAGCAGAATGCATGTATTGAAATAAAGGTTCATAATCAAATCAACCAAGCTTAATTAGTTCAAGCGACTGAAATTTTGAGATTTAGCAGGACTTGTGAAGATGTCTGCACGGCTGCTGGCTAGCTCTTTAAAATTTTGAAATTTCACTTTATCTAAATTTTATATTGCATCAACCTATTTAATTTTCGGTCTTTGACTGCAAAAAATGTTACAAAATACCAAATGGTTAATATAGTGGAACAAGCTGATGCAATAAAAATTTTGGTTAAGATATGATTTGATATTCAAGCCTCCTCCTTTCTAGCACTTTATTGGGTGTAGTTGATGATTGGTTTGTGATTTTTTCTTTCTTTCTTGGCCTTTTCCACCTCTCTTGCTTTAAACTTCTCTTCAGATTTTAAACGTGAGGAATGATTTTTGGAAGATGTGGGACAGTGTCAAGGTTATGTTTCTTGAAAGTGTATATACTTGGAATACATGTTCTAAGAATATTATGATCACGGAGTGACGGGTTCATAAAAGTACTTCACCAAAACGGAAGCACCCTGCATCAATGGAGCCGTTCATTTTTGTCTGTGATTTTTGTGAAAAGAAGATGGTTATCACATATGTTTTATCATTTTTTAGAAGGTAATAAAAATCTGATCCCCTAAATGAAGTATCTTAACAGATTGTCACTAACAGGACCATTAAATGCTTAATCGGTTCATAAGCACAGACAACAGGAAAAGCGCCCTTTTTTTTTATCCTCTTGCGTGTGTCAGTGTATGCCTACTGTATATGCAGATAGGTTTTAGTTGTAATCCTATATGCTTTCATCCTGAATTTGTCATGTTACATGAAGACTTACATGTGGGAATTAATTTAGTTATGTACACATTAATTTAGCTACGTGTCTGTTTTGGCAGCTATAAAAGGTGCAGAAATTTGTTTGATTTGGCATGTTTTTCCCAGCGGATACGGGAAGAGAGTTGCCATGACTATTGAAGCCAAGGCCATGTCACATATACTGATTTCTTATTAGTTAGTTGTCTTGATGAGGTGCCATTCCTGTTCTTCAGACGGCGCAGTTGGTTCGTTTCTTTAAGAGAATTTGATTCCCTAAATATTGCAATTAGAGCTTCTCTTCATCTTGGAGTTACTCCGACTTATTTTCAGCTCACTGCTGTTATGGACGAATCCTTCTGCAGAAGCACCATCCGAGCAACTTCTTTCTTGCAACGCAAGTTTAGTACAAGGATGAATGCTATACCAAAATTCTTCTTTAGATACTACAGTGTTTGAGAACAAGCAAAGTGAAAACTAACCATAGGCACCTAAATGACATACCGCATGTTGAAGTAAATCCCGTGGTTAGATGATAGATCAAATCACACACACGCACAAAGGAAAAAACCAGGTGCTGTAAAGAAGCATGCCCATTGACATAACCATAACTCCAGTAGGCTCGGTTGTTGCTTGTTCAAAGTTCCAACGTATTTTTCCAGAAAATATACAACCGTATACCATACATGCACATTCGAACTGAAGACATCATTTCCCAGAAAGTTTGTATCCAAGGTTTGGAAGTTTTAGAAGCTTAATTGATCGCATTACTTCAAAGTCCAAAATAAGACATACATCATGGTTGTAGCCTTTCACTAGAAGAAGAAGGAGGAGGAGGAGAAGGCACAACATAGGGTCAGAGTTAAACCAATAACTTTAGTCTATAGCCGGGTTCTCAGTGCTTTGGTTTTCTACTGCTCTTTTCCTCAATACCTGACTGAGAGAATCTCTCTCTGAGGACTGCAAGAACCTCCTCCATCTTTACACCTTTATTTGCAAGCAGGACCATTGAGTGATACAGTACATCTGCCATTTCTGACGCTGTCCGTTTACTTTCTTCAGCATTTTCCAATGTTTGGCACAACTCGCCGGCCTCTTCCCTGCAAAGATTTACATCCCATGATCAGAACTGACATACAATTTAGTAACAATAAAGTAACCTTTAACCATCTATGCCAGAAGGAAATAAACCCATTAAATGAGTACTTTTCTGTTAATTAGAGATTGCAATAGTTGTACTCTACAAGAGCATTTTGAACCATATATGTAATTACTGATGCATAAGCCACTCCCTCAACCACCTTAATAATCTGTGAGGTATGAAGATTTAAACGAACTGAGTAAACAAAGTACTCTGGTTCTGCACACACAAATCCTATCCACAGCTGAAGCTGGAAGCGGAGGACCTAGTTCAATCATCTGCCGCAAATTTTATGTTAGATCGTGGAAATCTTCTCCACATAAATAAAAAACATTTAACAGGAATCCTAATGGCCAAATCTATTAGCCTCAAATGTTAGAAATTCGAACAACAAAGATGAATCAGACCCCGAAATGAATAGCTCAACAAGAATATACTGTATGATACCAGCAATGTGCTAGGAAATCTTTGATTTTCTACCTTTTTTTCCACGCAAGAGTCTTTAATATCTAAGACGAATGTACAGTTTCGTCCTTGGTGTGCATGTGTGCGTCTGTGTGATGCTACAATTTCTTCTGCTTTGTTGTTTCTTTCAGATGTTTTTCAAGATGCGTTACTTTAGTAGTTTAAGCATGAGTCTGACTTATTATAATATTTTTAATCAATTACGCGCAATATTTTTCTTTTTCTTCTGCTAAGTTTTCACCTCTTACGTTCTTCATTTTTCTTTTTGTTCATCCATTCATTGGTTCACTCATCCTCTCAGTTATCTAATTGTACTAACATAGTTTCATTACTGCTTTCTTTTTTCTCATTTTCCTCACACATGCATCCAAGTCTCTGGTATTACATTTGAAGGAGGTGCCCCGGCAAAAGCATCATCAACAGAGTTTGACTATATGATCTCATCGTCACACTTTACCATATACCATGGTCAGGCATTTTGGAGAATCCGTAAAGTATCTAGTTAATATTTAATACTGTGAACTTGGCTCAAGTACACAAAAAACATGCTCGGCTACCAAACTGAAAGTGGTAACAGTCACAAGTCATAACAAATAAATCCATAAAACGAGTCCTTAAAGAAGAAAGGATATTATTGACAAAATTGATAAAATATATTAAACCCAAACCAAATGCATATGTTCTCATTTTGAAGGGAATGAAATTTAATCACCAATGTTATGCACAAGAAGACCTATATACCTGATCTTAGAGCAGAGTAGCTTTTCATCAAGCAATAGTTTCTTCGTCCATGAAGGCTTGGCATTTTGTGCCTCTACAATTTCAGCTTTACGTTGAGCTATAGTGGATTCAAGAGAGTATAAAGTCGTTAACGCCAGCCTGTTTTCCTCAACCTGTAGAAAGATGAAAAGTAACGTTTCATATATCAGTATATTCAATTTAAGAATGCATGAATCTCAAATCTAACAGAAGAAGCTCAGTAAAAGGCTAAGATAAAAAACCTGAGGAAGTTTTAGAACGTCAGCAACTGATGTGTAATAGCAGGTTTCTGCACCTGTGTGACAAGTTGGCCCATCAGGCTTCCCAAAATAGATTATCTGCAGAAAGAGTAAACGAACTCAACCTTCTATCTGGCAGCTTCATATCCTAGACTAATATGAGTTTCCTTAGAAAGAAACGTAAAACACTCACCGAATCCCGATCACAATCAAGAAAGACATCATGGACATTGATAAAGTTCATGGAGGTTTCTCCTTTAGTCCATAGAGACTGCCTGGATCGGCTGTAAAAAGTTGCTTTGCATGATCTGAGGGTTGTAGCCACAGCCTCCCTGTTTGCAAAACCTTGCATCAGAATGGCTCCAGTGTCTACATTTTGGGCAATTGCCACTACCAAGCCTTTGTCGTCCCATTTAATTCTATCCAACAATAAATTCACCTACAGTAATCACGATTGATCACAAAATTCAATATTTTTTTGCTATAAGTAAGAACAAAGCAAAATGTGAGACACCAAAGGGAGATGGGAAAAAAAAAATCAAGCATATTACAAACTTCTTGCTAAGAAGCCTCAAAATATATCAAGTAGCAAAAGCACCGATAAACTAACAAATGAAGCCAAATCGTTCCAAAATGCACTAGACTAAAGATTATTGGCGCCCAAGAATCTTTAAGCCTAAACATCATTCAGGACTTGAATGAAGAGTACAATGCTTGAATTGAAGACTAATAATCCATCAATTTGATTGGAGATGAATGGCTTAGCAACCTCGCAAATTCCAGATTCGAAATTCTCCCTATTCTTATGGCCACGCCAAATTAGGTCACCTTCTTTGTTCTCCCTGAAAAGAGCTGATGAGCGCCAGAGGCTTGCGACGAACTAAATGATGGGGATCCAATTTTTATCTCAAATAAAATAAGGAAAGAAGAGACGCGTATACCTTGGCATCATCCAAGTGAGCTTCGTATCTCTCGAGGGGAGATTGGCTATTCTTCTCGACGGAGACGGCCATCCTCACGACCGTGAAGTTCCTCGGAGATTTCACGAAGAACGGAGCTCCAAGTGTGGATTTTCTAGGGTTCCACGATAGCGTAGAGCCTCCTTGGATCCAAGCTCTGCTGGGACAAGAAAGGGACGCAGCCATGGCGCTCGCCGCCCTTCTCCCTCTCTCTCGCGACTAAAATTATTGCACTCCATCGAGCGAGTGCTCACAAGCGGATTATGTTAACTGAGCAAGCACTGATTTGAAGAATAATTTCCAGAATAAGGATGTTACCAAAACGCTTTGTCGTTTAACGTTATTAGCATTGTTGTCACTGTAAACGCTGACAGTCTTGCTGCTATCTATTCACCTTAATGAAAGTCTTGTGACCAAGAAAATGCTGAAGGAAAGAAAGCTCTAAGCGATATATTGACTAAATCATGAGAAAAAGATTAAGTGCCTAAATGAAGTGCAATCTAAGATACTGAGCAGAAAATTGAAGTAAATTTGTGGAAGGTGGTTTTATATAAATATTGAGAAAGACGGCTGAAGTTGAAAATATGAAAAAGATGACTAGGGCAAAAAGAAAAAAGTTCACATTGTGAGAAACTATATCATATGTTGAAAAACAGGTTCTGAATGAAATTCTTCATGGTTTAGCTGTTGGGGAATTAATAATGTATTGAAAAGTAGTTAATGTTTGTGTCATAAAGAAGATTGGTTTAATGGAAGGTTTAGGAATAGGCAGACATTTTATGGAGAAAACTGACGAATCCATAAGAGTTTATCGCCAAATCTGTTTCCACATTCATAGGGGCCTTTTTCTGTTCTTGACAGAAGCCACTGCCAGTGCTTTGAACATATTGCGAGAATTTTGATTTCCCGGATTTGTCTACAAAATACATATGAGAAAGAGAAACAGCGAGAGAGAAAGAGAGAGAGAGATGTATGATTGGGTATAGTCCGGGTTTTACAGTTGTTGCTTTATCAGGAAAAAGCATGCCGTTTTATCTTAAAAAGCTTACGACCATCCATCGTTGCGGCTGGGAGAAATGTACATCCGATCCGATTTGGTTTCAATGATTTGTGCAAATACCAAAGGGGATCATGGAAAATCCTTTTTTTAGGCAATTTTGGTTGAAGCATTCTTGGTGAAAATTAGAGTCGAAAATGGTAGAATCAGAGATTTGAAGTATTTCTTCAGCACCGAGCCATCTTAAATCTGAAGCATATAATGTTCGAAAAAAGGCAAAAATCAAAACGTTGAAATCGTAAAGCAAATATCTGGATTTCGATGTCATCAAATACCAGCTTCAGCCTTCAACCTTACCTTTTCTGGTCAGTATATACTCGAGCAGGAAGCAACAGTCGTCAGGATTTCAATTCAAGGCCCTCTTTAGTGACGATCCTGCATCCCTCCTCTGCAAGTTGCACTCCGTTGTACTCCCACTCGCGCCGTTTATTCTTGCTCTATATCTGGTACCCGATAAGATCAAACTCATCAAAGTCTGCATGACAGTGGTGACGATGATTCTGATCGTTAGATCTTTTCAATGCCAAATCTTGGTTTCTGCAAAACCATCCAATCTGACAGTCTCTCTCTCTCCTTGACACCCATGCTGCTCCACTGTAAACTCCCATTACCACCGCCACCACTACCACCACCAGAACTCGCACCTAAATGGGGAACGTCAGCCATCTCTATCTCCCACCATCCATGTCTCCTCCTTCTAGAGAGATGCAGGGACATGGGGACACTCAAAGTGATCCATGGCAACATGATCAGGCACCATCTGTCCTCACTTACCTTCCCCATCAGTCGCGTCGTGGCTTTCTGCGCAATTTCGCCACACGGTAGCATTGAGTACGCCCGCCGCGTCTTCTCTCAGATTCAGAATCCCAACACCTTCATCACCAACACCATCATCCGCGGCTACGCCAGCAGCGCTACCCCTGAGCTTGCTCTTGACTTCTTCCGAGAAACGCAGGAGTCGGGAGCTGGATTCGACCACCACACTTTTACGTTTCTGATCAAGGCGTGTGCCCGATTGGGATCGCTCCCTCGAGGTCGGGAAACTCACGGCCGGGCGATCGCCGCCGGGCTCGGCGGAGATGGTTTTATCCAGAATGCGTTAATTCATATGTATTCGAGTTGTGGCGATCACGCGGCCGCGAAAAAAGTATTTGATGAAACGCCTCAGCGAGACTTGGTGTGCTGGAACACCATGATCAATTGCTATGTGCAATCTCATGATTACACTCAGGCGCTTGCTATGTTCGAGCGGATGGTGGATGCCGGTGTGGAGCCAGATGAAGTGACCATGGTGACTGCACTTACTGCCTGTGCCCAAGCAGGGAATTTGGAAACAGGACAGCGGCTCCATTCATGGATAATAGAGAGAGGGCTGAAGCTTGGAGTGGTCCTACAAACTGCTTTGGTTGATATGTATGCAAAGTGTGGCTGCTTGGCAATCTCAAGGAAAATCTTCGATGAAATGCCTCAAAGAAATTTGGTAACTTGGAATTCAATGTTGGCTGGATATGCTCAAAGTCGTATGAGCAAGGAAACATTGAGCCTATTTGAAGATATGTTGATCTCTAAGGTGAAGCCTAACGAGATCACCATGCTTAGTGTGCTGTCTGCATGTGCTGATTTAGGTGCATTGCAGCAGGGGATGTGGGCACATGTTTACCTGGAGAGGAACAAGATCGCCATCGATGAGTTTGTCGTGACTGCACTTATTGACATGTACTCGAAATGTGGCAGCATTGACAACGCAAAAAAGGTATTTGAATCAACTTCAAAGCGGGATGTATCGGTCTGGACTGCCATGATCAGTGGGTTAGCCATGCATGGGCAAGGAAACGATGCTCTGGAGAAGTTTTCTGCAATGCAATTGGCAGGGGTGAAGCCCAACAGAGTGACATTTGTAGGGGTTTTATGTGCATGTAGTCATGCAGGCTTAGTTAACGAAGGGCGTAGTTTTTTTAGAGCAATGAGGAGTCAGTATGGCCTTGTACCTGATATGGAGCACTACGCTTGCATGGTTGATCTCCTGGGCCGTGCTGGGCTGCTTCAAGAAGCAAAAGAATTCATAGAAGGAATGCCGTTGGAGCCAGACAGGTTCGTCTGGGGAGCTCTACTGGGTGGCTGCCAGGTTCATGGCAACGTAGAGCTGGCTGTGGATGTCGGCGAACGACTGATTGAACTAGACCCATCAAACAGCGGTGTATATGTTCTGCAATCAAACATGTATTGCTCTGCTGGTCGATGGGAAGATGCAGTCAGGGTTAGGAAGATGATGAAAAATTCAGGAGTGAAGAAACCTCCTGGTTGTACGTTCATGGAAATGGGTGGCCTTGTTCATGAGTTCATAGTTGGAGATAAGACACATCCACAAACCAAAGAAATCTACCTTATGTTAGATGAGATGAATAGGAGGTTAGAAAGGGTGGGTTATAAGCCAAATACATCTAAAGTGCTTCTTGATTTGGACGAAGAAGAGAAAGAAAACGCACTTGCTCGACACAGCGAGAAGTTGGCAATCGCGTTCGGGCTCATCCACTCCAATGCAGGACAGACTATCCGTATGGTGAAGAACCTCAGAGTTTGCAGCGACTGTCACCACGTGTCAAAGTTAGTATCGAAGACCTTTGGAAGAGAAATTATTGTTCGCGACAGAACTAGGTTTCATCATTTCAAAGATGGATCATGTTCATGCAATGATTATTGGTAAGTCTGGCGCAAATGAATCATGTTTGAAATCAAGAACTAACGTGACTGGCAACAGATACAACAAGCCAGGATGGTTTTGGAAAACCAGCAGAAAGCACAGCGGAGAAATCACACACAATCTGCTAAGTAAATTCCATTTGCGGACTATACACATTGGATTATCATTTGCAAGGAAGTTCAGGTGTGTGAGATTAAAATGGTGAAGCTTGATTGTCCAACCTCCCACTTGTTTCTGGGACGAATTTAACAGGGTATCCTGAAGTGGTGAATCTATAATTTGAATGTGTCTTTTGCCTAGACGTTGTTGTGGTCTGTTATCAGTGTATAGACCGGGTCAGCATTGTCTACAGCAAAAATATCTGATGTGAAGTCATTAGATGAAACAAGTCAAATCAAGTAGTACGTTCTTCAATTCTAAAGCTTTGCATGTGGAATACAATTTTTCTGCAGTACTATTATGTATATGAAGATAAGTGATCCAAATATATGAAGGATTGATTATACTGGAGCCATGCTAATATGCAGGATCTTAGTGGATTAGGTAGGAGGCTGTCCCTAGATCAATGTGCAGAAACATATTTCTATTCAGGTGCCGTTGGAGTTTTTGGAGTAATGATGGTAGACACCAGAGTTAGCGTATCATATGCCTGCTCATGTCACATGAACCATAAGACGAAAATCATGTGTTCCTTCCTCCCACAGAGCAATGTCTCTCTCTTACTGAATCCCCTATTAAAGCATTGAATGATATTCCTTCCGAAGAACCACCTTTGTATGATATGCTGAACTTCTGGAAAACATTTTATGGCTGCAATTTTTCAGAAATGAATCAACTGTAGTTAATCAGGAATTATGTCCACCGAAAACAAACTGCTCCTGCAACTCTCTAAGCAGGCAATGCATTTGGCCATACTGAAGGATATTTGCTACATTATCTGCATCTTAATCATGAGAAATTATCAAAACTTTGACTCATCTCTTTGGAGAGACTGCATTTTTTAGTCAAGGACAGCCAGCTGTGACTCAACCCATGACGGATTGTTCCTCCCTTCTATCCCTAAAGCTTCTTCAGTGTCCTTGTGGTTGAAATCTGGGTACTTAGAATTTCTCTGCAAAAATTGAGACATGTTTTGCATCCAGAACTAGTGCAAAAAATAGTTAAAGCCAGAACCTCCAGCATACGCTACGGTTATGCACTATTGCAGGCATGTTGGTGTGCGAAACAGAGAGATGGATGGTTATCTACCTTGCTGCTCCTGTTGTCCCACCATTCAGTAGGGTTCGTATTAGCTGATTGATGACAACCTACAAGAGAAGCAACATTTTAACAGTCCATGCAGAGAAAAGCCAAAACAATGAGCAGATAAAGGTAGTAGAAAGTAGAACAAAACCTTGTAGTATGCTTGAGGTTTATCATCGTCCTGATTAACTACATCAGATACAAGCCTGCCAGATACATATATTCTCTGGCCTTTCTCCATGTTTTGAAAAGCCACATATGCCAACTCATTCCAAAATGTCAGACCAATCCTGCAGAAGCAACTGAAATTGAGCAAGCTTTTCATGCAGCTTGTTATGAAAAACAAACCATGGCATTTCTTTAATCAAATCCTTGCCTACACAGCTCAGTTAATTTTCATATGGCCTACATGAACATGTTTTCATGAAACATTGACATGATCGTCCAGGAACTCAAACGATGGAAAAGCATGCTCACATGCACATATACAACCATGTGTAATATGATTCACTTAAGGTATACATAATGTGAAACAATGAAGTTGGGGTAAATGATTTTCAAACGCTACTTCTGTGCAATACAGCATTTTGATGCATGCCTTGAAGGTTCCTGCATGCGCTTCTTATACTTTCGCGGTTGCACTATCAACCCTACCGATAAACTTGCTTATAATAGTGTTGTCATTTCAAACTTAACTTCACAGAATTTGAGCATAGGACTCACCTATGCCCTTTGTGTGTCAGTGCTGTCAACCACATGGGTTACGGGTGGGTACCTTAGGCCTCATTCATCAAGATACGTTTCTTGCATAAGTTTAACACATAAAAACTGACTATTCTTAATATTTTGATAGACGTAAAATGCAGGTGAATAGATCATTGTGTACAGTAACATTTCCCCACCTGTTAACTGAAAATTTTCATAATTTTTTTAGTTCCTACTTCCTCAATTTGTTTACACCAAACCATTAATAATTTTGAACTTCGGAGAGACATATTAGCAGCTTCCGCGTCAGTTATCAACAGGCCATCCTGAACGTGCCCAGGCTGGCATTTGGCACAGCAATAGAAGTTGGAAAATTACAAAGCACAGGTCACACATACCCATGCACACACACACATGCTGCCATGCATGCTTGCATTCACAGGATGATATTTTTCCCAGAAAAAGGATAATTCTTCTGAAACATAAATTTTACAAAGAAAATAAACCAAAAAATGGAAATAGCTTAGGTTATTGCTTGATCCCATTTTTCTCAAACTGGCAGCATGAAGATGCTAGTCTGGTCTTCATTGCAGAAGCTTGAAAAAGCAACTTGTTGGAAGCTCCACCAGCATTGTCCTTCTCAGTATTTGTGGAATCACACTGGGTTTAGGCCCTTTGAGAAAAATTGAAGACATTAAAAAAGCTGAATATTCCATGGAGTATCTGAACAGAAACCCTATGCTTAACGTGGATCAGAACAAGGCCTCACTGGCTTTTTATATGATAAGAGTCATAAGACCATGGGAGGTTAATAAGATTTTGCATCAGTGACCTTTTAGATAGGTTAATCAGGAAGAAGTGCAGAAGAAAACCTGTTGAGAGCGAAGAATAACCCTTTTATGGAACAAAACAAACCCTTTCATTTTTAAGTTGTCACTAAGCCTACTCAGAAACTTGAATTACTTCACACAATTAGAGATGAACCACATTGACTCTAACTGCAACAGGTATAGGAGGTCTGGATGTCATCACTTCGGGTGCAACTTCAGGCTTAATTACCATGAAGTTTAACTCATTCTTCTATGCTCTCTTAAATATGTTACGGACAAGCAGTTAATCTAAGTTACAAATCACCATAATTTCAAGAAAAGGACCCATTCTCTCTGCTTCCTGTATAATTGTCTTCTTTTGTCCACTTTTTTTCAACCTTTTCTTTCTTCTTCTTCTCAGTAAAAAGTGCAACGATGTCATACTAGTTCTTTTTTAATCCCTCTAAACTTTGTTTGTAATATATTGTTTCTGGCACATCTGATAAAATTCTAAGGAAAACCTGTCTTGAGCTTGATAACCGCACCTATGTTGGGAGACTTACTCAGACGGCTGAAGTCGTAAACCCCAGCCTAGTGCCCTACACTGAGAGGTCTATACATGCTTCAAACTTGAGTACCATACCTTGTGTTTAACAGAGATTAGGACTTGGTTATACCTGATGCCTTCAACAGTTCCGCAGGCAGACTTGAAAGGGTGGATCTCGGAAGAAGCTGCCCTTTTAATGGATGGCTCGACCAATTTCTGCCCTACACTGAGAGGTATATACATGCTTCAAACTTGAGTACCATACCTTGTGTTTAACAGAGATTAGGACTTGGTAACTTATACCTGATGCCTTCAACACTTCCGCAGGCAGACTTGAAAGGGTGGATCTCGGAAGAAGCTGCCCTTTTAATGGATGGCTCGACCAATTTCTTCTGGTTATGCAAACAAATTCAAATATTGGATCCAATGCGGCCAGCTAGCTACAATGAGATATTAGTTAAGTCTGTGCAATGATAATGTTGTTAGGAAATAAGATATCTTGATAGCATAGCTAGGTTAGGTTTTACATTTTTTATATTTTATTTTTATGTATTTTATTATTTCTTTTATTTTTCTTTTTCTTTTCTTTTATTTTCCTTTTCTTTTTCTTTTCTTTTCTTTTTCTTTTCTTTTCTTTTTCCTTTTCCTTTTCCTTTTCTTTTTGTTTCCCCTTTGTTCTAGCCGTTGGGAGTTCCAACGGCTCCTTTATGAACCGTTGGAACCTCCAACAGCTAGA